>JAQQSV010021813.1:0-10710 GCA_028646515.1 Pseudochirops corinnae | reverse complement strand
GAAGAAACAAAGCTATCACTCTTTGCAGATGATATGATGGTATACTTAGAGAATCCTGGAGAATCAAGTAAAAAATTACTTGAAATAATAAACAAATTTAGCAAAGTTGCACGATATAAAATAAACCCATATAAAACATCAGCATTTCCATATATTACTAACAAAGCCCAACAATAAGAAATAGAAAGAGAAATTCCATTTAAAGTTACTGTAGACATTATAAAATATTTGGGAGTCTACCTGCCAAAACAAACCCAGGAACTATATGAACACAATCACAAAACACTTTTTACACAAATAAAGTCAGAGCTAAAATAACTGGAAAAACATTAGTTGCTTTTGGGTAGGCTGAGCTAATACAATAAAAATGACAATTCTACTTAAATTAATTTATTTATTCAGTGCCATACCAATCAACGTACCAAAAATTTATTTTATAGAGCTAGAAAAAATAATAACAAAATTCACCTGGAAGAAGAAAAGAGGGGCAGCTACGTGGTGCAATGAATAGAATTCTGGCCTGAGTCAGGAGGACCTGAGTTCAAAAGTGACCTCAGACACTTAACACTTATTAGCTATGTGACCTTGGGCAAGACACTTAACCCCAATTACCTTGCCTCCAAAAATACAAAAACAAACAAACAAAAAGATTTAGGAGCAGCTAGGTGGCACAGTGAATAGAGCACTTGTTCTGAAGTCAGGAGGACCTGAGTTCAAATTTGGCCTCAGACACCTGACACTTATTATCTGTGTGACCTTGGGCAAGTCACTTAACCCCAATTGTCTTGCCTTTCCCCCTCAAAAAAAAATAATAAAAGAATAAAAGGTCCAGAATATCAAAAGAATTAATGAAAAGAAATGCAAGGGAAGGTGGCCTAGCTGTACCAGATCTTAAACTGTATTATAAAGTAGCAATCATCAAAACTACTTGGTACTGGCTAAGAAATAGAGTAGGGGATCAGAGGAATAGGTTAGGCACACAAGACACAATAGTCATGATTATAGTAATCTATAATTTGATAAATCCAAAGACTCCAGCTTCAGGGATAAGAACTCACTAATTAACAAACTGCTGGGGAAAGTGGAAAATAGTATGGCAGAAACTAGACATAGACCAACATCTTACACCCTATACCAAGATAAAAGTGAAAATGGGTACATGACTTAGATATAAAAGTTGATACTATAAGCAAACTAGGAGAACAGGTAATAGTTTACCTGTAAGATCTATGGAGAAGGAAAGAATTTATGACCAAATAAGAGACAGAGAACATAATGAAATGCAAAACGGATGGTGTTTATTACATTGAATTGAAAATTTTTTGCACAAGCAAAGTCAATACAACCAAGATTAGAAGGGAAATAGAAAGCTGGGAAACAATTTTTACAGCCAGGGTCTCCAATGAAGGCCTCATTTCTAAAATATTTAGAGAACTGAGTTGAATTTACAAGAATACAAGGGACTCCTCAACTGATAAATGGTCAAAGGATATGAACAGGTAGTTTTCAGAGGAAGAAATTAAAGCTATCTATGGTCACATGAAAAAATGCTCTAAATCACTATTGAATAGAGAAATGCAAATTAAAACAACTCTGAGGTACCATACTACACGTATAAGATGACATACATAACAAGAAAAAAATGATAAATGTTGGAGAAGATGTAGGAAAATTGGAACACTAATGCATTGTTGGTAGAGTTGTGAACTGTTCCAACCATTCTGTAGAGCAATTTGGAACTATGCCCAAAGAGCTATGAAACTGTGCATACCCTTTGATCTAGCAATACCACCAATAGATCTATATCCCAAAGAGATCATAAAAATGGGAAAAGGACCTATGTGTACAAAAATATTTATAGCAGCTCTTTTTGTGGTGGCAAAGAATTAAAAATTGAGGGGATGGCATCAATTGGGGAATGGCTGAAGAAGTTATGGTATATGAATGTGAATGTATATGAATAGTATTGAAAGTATATGAATACTATATGAGTGTATATGAATACTATGAATAGTAAATGGATACTATTATTCCATAAGAAAGTCAGCAGGCAATCTTCAAAAAAACCTGGAAAGCTTTGTATGGACTGATACTGAGTTAAATGAGCAGAACCAGGAGAACATTGGACACAGTAATAGCCACATTGTGCAATGACTAATTTTGACAGACTTAATTCTTCTCAGGAATGTGAGTGTCTAAAACAGCTCCAAAAGACTCATGATGGAAAACTTTATCTACATGTAGAGTCTAAATGCAGATGGAAGCACACTATTTGCTCTCTTCTTCTTTTGCTGTTTTGTTTCTTCTTTCTTGTGATTTCTCCCATTGGTTCTAATTTTTCTTTACATCATGACTAAAGCAAAAGTATGTTTAATATGAATGCATATGTAGAGCCTATATCAGATTGCATGCCATCTTGGGGAAGGAGGAGGAGAAAGAGGGGGAGAAAATTTAAAACTCAAAATCTTATAGAAGTCAATGTTGAAACTTAAAAATAAATAAATAAATAATTTTTAAAAGCAATCACAAAATAATGATTATAATCTAAGTGCTTGCAAATACAGAATAGTACAGTGAAACTCAGTCCTACATCTAGAGTCAGAAGGCCTTTATTTGAATCCCTATTGAGTCAGTTACCTGGGTAATGGCTGAGAAGACATTTCACCTCTCTGAGTCTCAGTGTCCTCATTTGTAAAATGGAGGTTGAACAAGATGGTATCTTATTGTTATACCATCTTTAGAGTGTATGAAATAGAGAGAGGATTTATTCTTATCTTTTCAGGCTGTGAATCACAATGACTTCTTTATAATTATTAGGATGATCATCTGAACCATTTTTTCTAGTTTTCAGGAATGTTCTTAAAAATAATAGGTAGTAGTTGTGGGGTAACTTTGCTGTTGAACAAAATATCCTAAAATTTCAAGACATTCTAATCTGAAAAATATTGCTTTTAAGCATTTATCATCTGCTTTCTTTCCTGTTCTAGTTTAGTTTTCACCCACTAAAGAAACCTAAACAGATAAACTTCTTCATACTGGCAGAGATTAAAAGACATTTTTAAAAAATTTATGTTTTAACAGTCATCTGTCATCAGCTTTCCTTCGTCCTCCCCCTTTTTCCATACAGATGTTATAAGAATGTTGTTATTTATTATGTCTCTTGCAAGTTTTCCATTTAAAGGAATATCCTTATGAAAGCAACCTTTGTGTAATGTGAATCACCCCCTACCTTACTTTAATTTAAATATAAACTTGCATATTCAAGGTTCTATTACACCAAACCATACTGGGTAGAATAGTGGACAGAGTTCTGATCTTAAAGTCAGGAAGTCTTGGATTCAAGTAAGGCCTCAGACATTTATTGTGTGACTCTGGGCAAATCAACTAAAGTCTCAGACGGGAAGGGAGTGTCATCACGTGTTAAAGAAAGGCAATAAATCCCTTACCTCACAGGGCTGTTGTGAAGATTAAATGAGAAAATGTGAGTTATCATTATTCCTTGGAGAGGAAGAGTGAGTTAAATCTCAGAAATTTTATTAAAACTACATAGATTTAATTAATAATCTAGACAGAACATATTCTCTATTTACCTCTTCACAGAATCCATATTGAAAAAATTTTCTGTTGGCTGATATGCCTTAGATGTCTATGATTTTGGACAATAGCCTGAAAGGGTCACAGTTTATCCTTTATTAAGGATACTTTGGGTCATAGCAATGAAGAATTTAATGGTTCTATCTTAGTGTGCCTTTCAAATTAAATGATAAATTGGAAGTGTTTAACAACATATGGTGGCTTTTCCTTGACATATATCATTAAGAATATATCTTTTTTTTTTAAATCAAAATGTAAAATACCATCTGTCAGAAGTAACAATTATGATATTGGTCTTATACATTAAATTAATTCACTGTACTTTCAAATGTAAATATTTTCCTATTTTCCTTTTTCTTTCTCTAGATCTATATTTATTTATAAAACTCAATAATTGTATAACTCAATCCTAAGTATAACAATTAATACTGATTTTACATCTTGAATATGATACATTGTTTAATCTCTTCCAAGTATCACTTACAGTTTCTAATGACTCTACTCAATTTCTGAAATTCTCATTTTAAAATTGCATTATCTAAAAAAATTTTATGATTTTTCATTAGACTGAACTTTAGTCTTTGACACCTGAGAAGAATTTTTTTTTACACATGATCTAATATTCATAATAAACTGGAAGCAATGTGATATAGTTCAAAATATTTGGGGCATCTAGGTGGCATGGTGAACAGAGCACCAGCCCTGGAGCTAGGAGGACCTGAATCCAAATCAGGCCTCAGACACTTCACACTTACTAATGTGACCTTGGGCAAGTCACTTAACCTCAACTGCCCTCCCCCCTCCAAAATAAAAAAAGCAAAAAAAAAATTCATACTCTCACTGATGAGTATATTCCCTCCAATGATACAAATCAAAGTCCATCCATGCCTATGAATGTGCCTGTTGTCCACGTTATATCATAGCTACATAGTGGAGCACATGCCATAAGGATCCACTCAAAATTATAGGGCTCTGCTTCATATTTTCCTGACAATGTGAAGATATCATTGGAGAGTGCAAGTTGTTCACCAGGTGTGCCTCACTCTATGGTATTAATCTATCCTTTTTTTCTCAGTCATACTTTTAAAAATGACATGTTTCATACCATTTCTCCCATTTAATTGCTCATTTTTAATGTGTTTCAACTTTTTTATATCTGTGGTGTACAACTCAATCGTCCTTTTGGGTGATTATCAACTTTAGTTCTTCTAAGAATGTAGTATTACGTGACTCCCAATCACATAAAATTACCAGAAAAATATTAGTGTTCAAAAGATAAGCTTTTATACATTCAACAATGATGTAAATATAATTATAAAGCAACTCTTTAAAAATAACTTATAATAACTGGATCAACCAATCAATAATAATTAGAGAGATATTCACTGTTCTTGGTTGAGCCACACCAATATAATAAAAATGATGATGCTTACCTAAACTAATTGATAAATTTATTACTGTGACAATCAAATTACAAAAGGAATCTTTGTAGAGCTAAAAACAATTAATGACGTTTATTTAGAGAAATGAAGAGATACAAAGAAAATAATGAAAGTAGGAATGAAGAGTGAATAGTACTTCCATTATCTAAAACCGTATTATAAAGGAGTGGTCATCAAAAGCGGATTGGTTGAACAGACTAAGAAAGATTCAAAAACAAATTCAATAACAAGTCTTACATAAACTAGAGAATATAAATTATTTACAGAAGAACTCTCTGTGTCAGTAACTGCTAGAAAAATTAGAAAGTCACTTGGCAGAAATAAGGTTTAGACAAACATCTTATACCATATACTATACAATATTACCAAAATGGATATGCAACCTGAGTTTAAAAGATCATGCCATAAAAAATATCAAAAGAGAGCAAGATCTGTACTTTTCAAAACTATACTCCAAATCACTAATAATCAGAGAAATGTTTTTAAAAAAAAACCCAACAACTCAGTTTCACCTCATAGCAATCAAATTGGCAAAGATGACAAAAGATGGAAATAATAATGTTGGGACAGTTGTGGCAAGAAAGGCATACCAAAACAGAATTGGTGGAAATGTGAATTCATCCAACCATCATGTACAACAATCTGGAATTATGCTTAAAAAATAAATTTAAAAGTTTTTATCTTTACTCAGAAATTCCATTGTTTAGTCATATACTCCAATAAAGTTAAAAACACAGATTTCCCATTTATAACAAAATATTCATAGCAGAAATTTTGTGGAAACAAAGTAGATGATACTGACTGGGAAATGGTCACATAAATTGAGGTAAACAAATGGAATATTACTGTGCAATACAAAAGGATAAGAACACAGAATTCTAAGAAGTAAAGGAAGACACATATGAACTGACGCAAAATGAAGTAAAGCAAACCCACTCACACACACACACACACACACACATACACACACACACAATGACTACAACAATATACATGGTAAGGACTGTCAATATGAAATAAAAAAGAGTACCAATATAGCAAAAACTAGGATCTTTAATGTAGGAAAGGAAATTCCAATTCAGGACACCAGAAGCACAGAAGTCCTGGAGTGCCCAAGAGAAGTGAGATGGGGAGCAAGTTAAACACATTTCAACAGGGAGGGAATTTCATAGAAGGCACAACCTCAAGATGTTAAGTAAGTTGTTTTGCACAACTGAAAGTCCATAGAGAAGACTAGGGAGGCTCAGAAGTGGCAACATCTGGTCAAAATGACTTACTCCTTTTTTTTTCTTTTTTTAAACTGATATCAATAGTTCTCTTTTAACTGGTTTGGATCACCCTCAGGCAATTTGCAGGGTCAGGCAAGGTTAACTGCATTCAACATTGCCCCTTTTTGGTCGAGAAGGGTTCCATTACACTGATCAAGGGAGGCACTGAGGAATTAGATGCACTACTGAACCTTGGCCCAGAAGGCAGAGGATAGCTTAATGTGAAGGTTAGGAAGGTCAGAGACTCAGGGATCTACAGCAGCTGGCCAAGCTACAGATATAAACCTCAAGTCATGAGTTTCCTTGTTCTCACTAGCCTGAGTTCCCTTCTGCTACAAGGCACAAGGAGATTAAATAATATCTGGGAGATCTGTCTTTTAGGAAATTAAAATTCTACTCTACATGGTCATAGTGCCTTGGAAAGAATAAGAATATGTGGGGTCTGTCTGGAATTTGGCACTTATATTTTCCATAAAAATATCTGAATGATTTGGCAACACTGTTATTGTTATATAAACTTAATAAAAAAAATCTTGTGTCATCTATCTGACAATGAATAGCAGCAAAATGTATATGTAATTTCTTAGGGTGATAAATCTACCATATTCTCAAAAGGAACAGATGATTCTTTAGGTTTTTGTAAATATATGTGTGTATGTATATATGTATAAATGTACATACATACATATACATGTGAATCAAAAATTGAACCCCACAGTCTAACACAGTACCTTACATATGCTCAATTTTAAATTATTGTAAGGCATTCAGTGAAGAACTTACTGACCCATGCTGTCAGCAACAACAGGCATGCAATATTACTGGCTTAATTAAAGTTTTAATACTGATTGAAATGTTTTGATGGCCTTTAAATCATTTGGCATTGGTGTACAGAGCAGTGGTGAAAGTTAATCTCATTAGCCATCTTGATTTAATTAAATGTACAATATGCTTTTAGCAGCATCTTTTACATTTTCATTAGAAATTAATTGTAACTAATCACCAGAAATTTCTAGTATACATACTACCAGGGCTGCTTATAAGTAATTCAGTATTGGGGTAGATTTAGAAACATTTAATTACCTTTCAGATAGGAAAGAAAAAATAAAGATAGAAGTTACCTCATTAAGGTTAGATTTGACATAAGTCACACTTGGTATAAAAATGCATCTTGCCTAAAAATACCATAAAAAATTCAAAAGCTAAAAACAGAACACAGGTTACCAAAGTTCATAAACCTAGCAATAAAACAAAATAACATTAATAGAAGGAAAAAAGGTTAAAATAGTATAAAGTGCTTTAAAACAAAAACACCAGATAGTAATAAAATAAATTCTAGTCAAATATTCCATTAAGAAACAAAACAATCTTCCTACACACACTTTTCTGCCACTCTAAGAAAAGAACCCAAGATACTTCATTTGTAACACTCTTCTGTGCCTATTACTTTAAAATTTTGTTTTTAATAAAAGATATATTTTATCAGTGTTTGTTCAAACACATATCAATGAAAAAATATCAGGTAAGTACACACAGCCATCATCATAATATTTGAATGCCAAGATCATGAAAACTTTTAATGTCTGTAAAGCTTACATAAAAAAAAATAGGACAATTCATTTCTCTCCTTAGGAGAATGAGGTGCCACAAAGGGTCTAACAACACCACCCTTTGCAAGTAGGTGACTTCTATGCCTAAATTTAATGGTCACACAAATGAATTCAGCCCAAAGATGATTAGTTTAACAAAGGCTGTAGTGGGGTGTCTAAGTAGAGTAAGTAAATGACTCCAGATTGCATTAAATGAGTTATCTATGGTAAACATGTTCTGTTACTAATCATACTCAAAAGAACAAATTATTACATCCACATAGGCCACTGCTCTCAAGTCCTCTTTAAAATCTTGTGCAATTTGCTTGCATTTCAAAGCATGCTCTATATACAAGTATCAATCCAATATTAAATAATAAACCTAAGTAAAAAATTGGAATTCCTTTTGAGGTAGCACCAGATATTCCATAAGTTATTCTTCTTTAAAACAAAACTGAAGGTGTTTGGGATTTAATTATGAACTAATTAATGTGTGTATGTACATATATATATGTATATGTATGTATGTATGTATGTATGTATGTATGTATTCTGATCCTACAAACTTATATCATTGTTGAATTATTCCCATAACATTTTGAAAAATTTAAGGACGTTATTTTATAGATGAATGTAAAACTATGAAGAGGCAGATGACAAGGTAAAATACTCATTTACTTAGTTGTTAAAATATCAGGAGGTGCTAGGGTACTGCAACAACAATTACATGAAGAAGGATTTGCCCTGGTTATAGAGATTTTGCTATGAGAGGAAGAAACAGGTTGGGATCACAACAGTAGACTCCAGGCCAAAGCCCCAGGGCATAGAATGACTAAAGCATCACTAGTTCCAATTGGTTTCAAGTGAGAAGAGCATAAGCAGCCAAGTATATGAACAGATACCACAACCAGGCTCAGAATTAACCAGTTAGGAAAATTTATTATATGGGAATCTGAGTCAAGAGAGTTCTACCTTAGCCTTCCCAAGGTAGCCCTCCCAACCATTTTCCCAGTGAAACTGAGCTGCTAACATTTTTCTAAAGTGGTGAAACATTGGCTCACAGACACAACAAACCCAAAAATGAAAGCTCAAAAAGAAAATGCATGGTCCCCAAAGGTTTTACCTCAGGCAGAAAAGTCTGACTAATCACAGTGAGGTTGGATACAATTTCTATTAACACTGTCAAGCTATTGCAATAAATTAGCTAGTGAATAAAAAGTTATTAGGCCTTCTAAAAAAATCATTTAAAAGTTTCTGCATAACATTCTTTTCTTCTGATATTCCCCTTTCTCAAATACAGCTTAAAATTCAAACTAATGTAGCCTTTGGGTACAGGGACATAACAGAGACTGCCAGTTCCTCTTATGTCTTCCCAGAATCTTTTTCTGCAGCAAGTGAAGAAGTGAGGTTGGCTTCTTCCATATTCCTTCTTGAAGCTGGAAGCCAAAGCTATCTAAAGCTTCAAGAGTCCTGAAAAAGATTTGAACCTTGAAGAGTCTGGAAGAGGACTAAAGGAAGCTGGTGCTCTCTCAGTTTCACCAACCCTGCCCTGCCCCTCACACAGGTCAAGGGATTCATGGCCACAAATAAGGAGAAAGTCCCATAACAATGGGTTTTGGGGCAGATTATATAAGTCCTGAGCCTTCCATCTTCAGCTAAGTACAGTATGTCCCTTGAGAGAAGGCTGCAAGGGACTGATCCAGGCATCTTCCATCTGCCCAAATCAACTACTCCCATTTGTCTCAGTGCAAGGCATCTTCTACCTCCTGCTTCCAGCCCAATCTCCCAACTGGGATGTGGAGAACCTTCAGTGCAAAGAAGAATACACCTCCCTTCAACTTTAGGTCTCCTCTCTCCTGCTGCATCTGTTTTTTTGAGGGTAGAAGAGTTTTGCCCTCTACTCACTGATGAACGTTCTCCCATCTGGTCATACCTTTCACATCCAAATTACACAGAACTCTTGTAGATCATCATCCAAACCTCATTCCTCATCCCTGGATAAGATTTCACAGTTAAGTGATTTAGGGGAATGGTGAAGAGATAAATTTCCTCAAGAGAGAAGAGTAACTAGCCAGAGGATTCAAAGATAAAATAGACTGATAAGAAGAGAATTGTTTACTGCTCTATTGAGAGCAGGGTTGGAGTTTAGAAGAATAGATGGTATTCCAACTGAAGAGCTGCATAAGATGTACCAAAAAAAGGTACTTAATATTCAATTGAATAGGGAAGTAGGAACCACTCCTACAGATACTTTTGAATCATTGCATCCAAATTTGCCACACCTTCAGGAAGAATAGGAAATAGGCCAAGCCCCCACCCAGATTAAAGAAATACAGAGATTGCAGACCCCATATTGGTTTAATAATATATTGGCAGAATGGATGAACTACTCTAATTAGGGCTTTAATTGATATGGGGGGCGGAGGCCTCACTTATCTATGGAAACCCTGATAAGGTTAAACATAGAACTCATATTACGATCTCAGGACTTGGAAGGACTGAAATAGCCAGACAAGTTAAAATAACAATGAAAATTGGACAATTACCTAAGAAAGAATATACTGTGGTTATTGTGATGAGGTGCAGGCTCTGGGACCCCCCTTAAGCTCTCCTTGAATCTTTGAGTTACAGGCTCTGGGAAACCCCTTGAAGTCTGATTAAATCTTCCCACTTGATGAGGCATTTGCAGAGGCCTTAAGTTTTTCATTGTGGGTGGGCCCAAACCTCTGTTACTAGCCTAGCCCTCCATTGTCCATCTCCTTCCCACCCTTGAGCCTATCAAAATATCAATCCACCCTTGCACTGACCTCATTAACT
>JAQQSV010021812.1:0-10711 GCA_028646515.1 Pseudochirops corinnae | reverse complement strand
ATGAACTGGCAATTTTCAGAGGTAGAAATTAAAGATATCTATAAGCATATGAAAAAATGCTCTAAATCACTCTTGATTCTAGAAATGCAAATCAAAACAATTTTGAGGTACCACATCTCACCAGCCAGATTGGCTAAGATGACAAAACAGGAAAATGACAAATGCTGGAGAGAATATGGAAAAATTGGAACACTAATGCATTGTTGGCAGAGCTATGAACTAATACAACCATTCTGGAGAGCAATCTGGAACTATGCCCAAAGGGCTATAAATAATTGTATAGCCTTTGACCCAATAATACCACTTCTGGGGTTGTATGCCAAAGAGATCATAGAAGCAGGAGGAAGACCTATATGTACAAAAATATTTATTGCAGCTCTCTTTGTGGTGGCAAAAAACTGCAAATTAAGAGGATGCCTGGGGAATGGCTAAACAAGTTGTGGTATATCAACGTAATGGAATACTATTGTGCTGTAAGAAATGGGGAGGAGATGGACTTCATATTTACCTGGAGAGGCTTATACAAATTGATACTAAGTGAGAAGAGCAGAACCAGAAAAAACTTATACACAATCACAGACACATGGTATATGTGATGATCAACCTTAATAAACTTGACTCTTCTCAACAATGCATAGTTATAAGACAACTCTACAAGTCTCAGGATGGAAGGAGATACCTACATTCAGAGAAAGATCTAGAAAGAACAGTTTAAATGGAGACTGAAGCAATTCATATGCTATCACTCTTTTCCATGTTTGGTTTTGTTTCTTTTTTCTTATTGTCCACTCCATTGGTTACAACCCTTCTATACAACCAGACTCATGACCAATGTGAAAGTATTTGCAGATTCTATACTTGACTGCATGCTGCCATGGGTGGGGGTGAGGGGAGAGGGAGGAGAGAAAACTTGAAACTCAAGGGATTCTGGAACTGAATCTTGTATACTAAAAGTAAATAAACAAATCAATTTTTAAAAAAAGCAAATGAGCTGGGGGAGAGAAGATTTAAAAAATTTAAATGATTCAAGCTGTCAAAATGACTCTGATGTTTTAAGTTAGCCTCTGTAGTAAAGTCACTGCTGCTACTATTGTAGCCTTCTGACCTCTGGGTCTTATGGATCTTGTTACAAGACTAGTAACTGAAATCCATGACCATCTTTAATAAATATGTTATCTCAATTACTGACTGATTTCCCTCTTTGCTTATAAACATATTGGTGTGCAAAAAAAAAAATCAGAATAAAAGCTGGGATTATATCTCTTTTTTTTTTTTTTTAACATGGAGAGGAGTCTTCCATACCAAAATATTACTAAGACTCTCCCAACCTTTGCTAATCATCCTTTACAGGCTTTTGACTGAGCTGCTATTAGGGGACTATGTATTTTTTTAACCAAGAACATATTTTAAATACATCTTTTACTTATTAATATTACTTGTCATCTCTCTGGCATATATTTATTCCTCCATTTTGTAAATGTAAAGGGCAGTACAATTAATATCAAGATGGAGATAAAATTTTATAATTCTACCTAAAAACTAAATTGGATTTAATGACATTCAGGTTTTTAAAAATTCAGATAAAAATTCAGGTCCAACATCAAGTGAGTTTTAAGAATTGGTCATCAAGGGATGTAAACTGAAATAAAGATAATATTTTTAAGGGGAGAAGACACAAGGTATGGAGTCAGAGTGGTGGTGGAGAGGGAGAGATAAATGGACTAAAAGACAGAGATATTGGAATATAATCCTGGCTTTGCCATTTACTGACTGTTTGACCTTGAGTAGGTCATATACCCTCTCTGAAACTTGATTTTCTTAATTGAAAAGGAGGTAATACTAATTTTCATACCACCTACATCAGTATTATTTCTATTTGAAAGGATTAATGATTTTTCAAATCACTCCAAAAACAATATTTATGTAAAAAAGCATTTAATTTTACAAAATAAATTATATAACTTTTCTTCCATATGGATGAGGCATAAAAATGTGTATTTATAAATCATTCAAAATTGTCATTCATGTCATAAATGAAATCAAAAGAAATAAGTAAGCTGTAGTTAAATGGAATTATGGTTCTCCTGGGAAAGATAAATAGAGGGAATAGTGGAGTTGGTTTCATCATAAACCCAAAGATAACTACAACAACAAAGAATACATCACTTTGTGTTACATTTGGGCATTTTGACTTGCAGGGCTTCTGAGGAGAAAAATCAAAATAAGTCAGTTGGTAAACATTTATTAAGTGACTACTATGTGTTAGACACCATGCTAAGCTCTGGAAATACATACATACATGCACACATATATGCATACATATGGACACATATATGTGTATATACACATATTTATATATCCTATATCACATGCTATTTATTACATATGACATATTTAATATAATATCATATAACAAAATATACATCATAATATATAATTATAATATCACATGATGTATTATATCTATTATAAGGGCCTCATAATCTAGTGGGGGAAGACAACACACAAAACAAAGGCTTTTTTTTTAAGCTGAAAAGGGAGGGTAGTGGTGTAGCAAAGCTATCTGACCAGGGAACATGGGGAAAATTTAGAGAAGTCCCAAAGTAATAGAGCCAAATGAGAAATAAGAAGATATTCTGCACTGGGTTCCCTCTTTAAATGTGAGTTTTGTAGTTCATGGCTTTACCTTTCAATGAGAGGGAGGGTGATAATGAGGTGGAATTCCAAGTCTAAAGTAATTTTATGGGATGATGAAGTTTTCCCAGTAATCAGCTTCCTGGGGCAGTGGGATAGTCAGAGAAGAAATAGCCAGTGAGAAAAGCCAGAGGAGTATCATGAAGATAATAGCAGGTTATGTAGCAACATCTTCTTGGTTAGGAAGAAGAGGTGTTGAATTCAGTGTAGGTCCTCCAAACCAAAGCAGGTCAAATATGTGCTGACACTTGGTAAGTCCAGGTCAAATATAGGCATAAGGAAAGGAAGGAGTATAGTAAGGAACAGGCACTTACGATGCCCTGGCTATGAGTCTGGCCTATGATAAGTGCCAGACCAATAGGACTAATATGCGACTGATGCATCACAGGTGAGATGATGCTATTCGTATGTGTGTGCGTACATTAGTAGAAGTATTAACAACTGTAAAGAAGTTGAATGACAGGACAAATAGGATGGCAATTAGAAGATGTTGCAGAGTCCAATGAACGGCAGCTGTAACTCCATCCTCATGAAGATCATTTCCCCAGGGTGAGGTTTATCCATTGCACCCCAGATGGGCCAATCCCTGCAGTTTCCCTAAATGTATGAAACTCTACTGTTTAATTTGCGGTAGTGGGGGACGGCATTCACACTCTCCCCTAGCTTTTTTGCTTAAAGAGAAGATTAAAAAAAAAAGATATATGTGTATGTATAGATGTATATGTGTGTGCGTGTGTGTGTTGAAAATACAATTAAAGATTGAAAATTTAAAGGTCGGAGGTTTGTTGACTCATAAACCTCACATTTTACATAATGATGTGTAATATTTATAAATTTATATATATAAATATATGTTTATATATATTTATAAATATATGTATATTTATAAGTAATTTATACATAGTATATTTTATAAATATGTACATATTTATAAAATATGTATATATATTTATATAAAGTTGGCAAAGAGTTTCATATATGTTATCTCTCAAATACTTTCTTCAGGAAGAGAATCAGAGACTATCCAGTGAAACAAGTTCTGAGTGACATTACAAAAAGAATAGAAATTTACTCTACATTAATGGACAGAAAATGACTTATGGACATCATCTTCAAAATGGCAGATCATCATCTTATTAGAGTAAAGATGAGAATTGAAACTAAATTAGAGAAAGCAAAAAGGTGAGAAGGTATGATACAATTATAGCATCTCCAAATTTATTGAGTTCTGAAATATTTATAGTATCTCTCTTTGTAGTGACAAAGAACTGGAAATTGCAGGGATGCCCCTCAATTGGGGAATGGCTGAAGAAGTTGTGGTATATGATAGCGATAGAATATTGCTGTGTTTTAAGAAATGACGATCTCCGTTATCTTAGAAAACAATATGGATAAACTTGCATAAACTAATGAAGAGAAAAAATGAGCAGAACCAAGAGAATGCTATAGTAACAGCAATATTGTTTTAAGGCCAACATTGAGGAAATAAATCATTTTGACCATTATAAATACAGAAATTGCCTGAAAAGGACATCTAAAGAAAGATTCTGTTTGCATCCAGAGAAAGAATGGATAAATAAAAGGATGCATAGAATGATTTTGCATAAATAAATAAAAATATATACATATGTATATATATTTGTGTATAATGGTTGTCATCTCTGGGGTGGGGGGGACTGGGTGGAGAGGAAAGAAAAAAAGGAGAAAAAGTTTACATAACTTTATTATACATTTAAAAAGAGTACCAAGATAGCAAGTTATACATAACAGATCTGCAGTTTCATGTGTAATCAAAAATTTTTTTTTATTTTATGTTATGGAGTGGGAGGAGGGGAAGTAACTAGTTTGTGCTATTAACCCTAAACACACATACACACACAAGTAGATAGATAGATAGATAGATAGATAGATAGATAGATAGATGGATAGATGGATAGATGGATAGATAGATGATAGATAGATAGATAGATAGATAGATAGATAGATGATAGATAGACAGACAGATAGATGGATAGATAGACAGACAGATAGATAGATGGATAGATAGATGATAGATAGATATAGATATGTGTATATGTATGTATATGTATGCATGTATATGTATATACACAAACACATATGTGAGTGTATATGTCTGTGTATATACATGCATGCATGCATGCATATATACATGCATACATAAAAAGAGAGAGAGTCGAAGAAGCTATTGAGCAAGGACAAAAAAGTAAATGAGTACAGGAAAAGATATCACGAAGATATCATTGTTTCACAAATAAATTTAACCCATACAATTCAATAACCACAATGACAAAGCAAAAAAAAAAATCCAGAAATGACATAAGCAAGAAAAATGCTTTATTTCCTTGTCAAAAATGCAAAGGCCTGCCAACCAAGGACAGAACCAGATTAAAATGTAAATTTATTTATAAAATGCAAGAGATGAGGATGAGGGAAAACTAGGAGCAGTATTTCTTCCAAAAAAAATCCAAACACAATGTAGTTAGAAAAAAAAGGAAGGGCAAATATTTCTGCTAAAAGCATAAGATGAGAACCAACTAAAACAGATAATCCCAAAAGACTAATAGATGAATTTGCAAGGATAATAAACAAGGATGAAAAATGAAATTGATCTGTCATCATTACTATAATAATTGTCATAACAGCAGACCCCCTATCCATAATTTGCTAGATGAGAAAATCAAGAAGGCAAAGACAACAAGGAGTGCTGGATCAGACCAAATGCACACACATGAAATATAAAAGCAACAAATTTACTAATCACTTAGGAATCAGTTTTCAGAATATCTGAAAGATAGAAATATGGCATGTGGGTAGTTGGAAAAATCACTGATAATATTATTACCCAAAGAATTAATCTCAAGAATATTCATATGCTTTGATTTCTCTTTTTTTAGATCACAGTCATGCCAAATGCAAGTGAGATTCTCTTTGAGGGCCCTTCTTCCTGCAGATTTTTTTGTACTGAGTGTACCAAGTCCCAGAATGCTAGTGAGTCATTTCAATGAGGGCCCAAAAAACCTGAAAAGAGACTTAATAACCCATCTGGGAAATGTTAAATAAATAAAGAAGGCCTATTCTCTAGGCTATAATGGGAAGTTAGATAGGCAGAACCTGAGTTAGTATATCGGATATTGGAGAGACACTAATGTTGGATGGTGGGTAACCTAGGCTCAGGATTCAATAAGAGAAAGAGGGAAGGTTAATTCACAACTGGAACATTTTACAGAAATTCTCAATGATTCTATGTTTTTCCCTAAAAGAAAAGTACACATTTTTATGACCAATGATGCTATATAACTATAATTCAGAGTATATCAGTATCTTCAAGGAATCACAATCATGGATGACCTGCACATCACTGGAGAGATTTAAAAAAGCATATAAGTTAATTACAGCAAAATGTTAAGTGTCATAAGGACTATCACTGAGGAAATGTATGAAAAGAAGGGGAGATTGGCTGGTCCTGTCCAACAAGCTTTTATTAAGTGGTTGTTATATAGAGAGATGCTAGTGATACAAAGATAGCATGAAGAACAATATTTGCCCTCAAGGAACTTGTATTGTACAGTGGAGATAGAACATGTAAACACATAAGAATACATATGAATATTTAAGGAGAAAGATCTAAGGAAAATAGAAAAACTTTGCCATATGAGGTGGCATATGAACTGAAATTTGAAGGTAGTCAGAAATTCTAAAAGGTAAAAGCAGAGTGAAAGCATTGTAGGCATGAAAGTCAATCCATAGGAAGGCATGGAGGTAGGTGATAGAACACCAAGTAAGTGGTTTGACTGAAATATAGACCATATGAATATGCCTGAGAAGATAAGTGGTGCCATATTGTGAAAGGCTTTGAAGGCCAAGAGTTTGTATTGGGGAGTCATATAAGATTTTTTGGAAAGAAAAATGACATGGTCAGATTTAAGCTTAGGGAGATTTTATCATTAAGAGATTTTTGGTAACTTTTGAAAGATAATATTTTGGTAGAGATAAAGTTAAAGATAAAACCTTTTCATTTCCCATTTTGAGCCATTTCAGTTGATCAGTTAAGTAAAAAAAAAAGTCTCATTGCAAGGGACTGAAAAGTGAGAAGGAAGAGAGAAAGCAGGGGCAATAACAGAAGAGATTTTTTTTTAAGAGTCTGACTGTGAAGAGATTACATCTAGCTGGAGGTAACAGAAAGGTCAAGTGAAGGTTTTTTTGATGATGGAAGATCCTTGGTCAGGTTTACAGGCAGCAGGGAAGGAGCTTGTAGATAGAAATTGAATGTGGAGTGAGTGATAAGAACGTAAGGCTTTCAGAGGAGACCAGAAAGGACAGGATGAAAGACACAAGTAGAGGGCTTGGCCTTGTTGAAGAGAAGTGCTCCCTCCTCATCAGAGTGAAAACAAAAGAGCAGCAAATGGGAAGTGATTTTGAAGTACATAACTGGGGAAGAGAGGAAGTACATAATGGATGTCCCCTATTTTCTCAGTAAAATTATAAATGGGATTGTGTAGTGAGACCAAGGAATGACAGATGGAGAGAGTTAAACTAGTACTTGCAGAATGTTAAAAAGATCCAGAGCAAAGCTCTTTATTGTTTTGTTTTTTACAATATTTTGTTTTTTCCAATGACATGTAAAGATAGTTTTCAACATTCATTTTTTTATAAGACTTTGACTTCCAATTTTCTCCCCTTCTCCCTCCCCAAGACACCAAGTAATTGGATATAGGTTATACATGTGTAACCATGCTAACCACATTTCCACATTAGTCATGTTGTGAAAGAAGAATCAGGACAAAAGAGAAAGGGAAAAAAAACAGAAAAAAGTGAAAATAAT
This sequence comes from Pseudochirops corinnae, assembly GCA_028646515.1. NCBI lineage: Eukaryota > Metazoa > Chordata > Mammalia > Diprotodontia > Pseudocheiridae > Pseudochirops > Pseudochirops corinnae. The sequence goes on along the minus strand of JAQQSV010021812.1, from coordinate 3,174 downwards.
ACGCTTCAATCTATATTCAGATTTCATAATTCTTTCTTTAGATGTGGATAGCATTTTCCACCATGAGCCTTTTGGAATTGTCTTGAATCATCGCATTTCTGAGAAGAGCAAAGTCTATCATAGTGAATCATGGCACAATGCTGCTCTTAACGTGTACAATGCTCTCCTGGTTCTGTTCATTTTACCCAGAATCAATTCATCTAAGTCTTTCTAGTTTTTTCTGAAATCTTCCTGCTCCTCATTTCTTAATAGCACAATAGTATTCCATCACATTCATATACCGGAGGAATGTTTCCAGCACATTGGGTCCATGATGTATGGAGAAGCTATGGGATGGCATGGACATGAAGAAAGTAGAGTAGGGAGATAAGAATGGTTTAAGATCTGCACTTCTGGAGGGAGTAATTTCATTGAAAAAATCACCCACATATTAAAGTATGTTAATGGAAACTGAACATTTTTGCAAGGACATATTTAATTCTTAATAGGAAATTCACAAGTTCTAGAGAATTCTTCTGTGCTCCCAAAGCATTGGTTGGCTTAAACATTTATGGTATTCTTTAGAATATCTGAGGATTGAAATTGTTGTTGTTTTCATTTCGGAATTTGCCCAAGAAATCATTGATAGACAAGGTTGTGATTGATTAAATAGACATTGATAGACAATATTTGAAGGTTAGGGGACACACATTTAGAATGATCAAACTTGATAAGGAATGAGAAGAAGAGATGAAAGTGAAGGAAATGATGAAGGTTTAGGTGACTCAAGTCTAGGTAATAACAGAGTATAATTTGTGGCTGTGCTGGTGGATAGCTGTAGAGAAGAGGAATTAGAGGTTTAGGAGTTAAAAATGATGACAGCAACAATAAATAGAATTTATATAGTGCTTTAAAGTTTATAAAATGTTTTTGAAATCTCCTATCATTTTATCCTCACAATATTCATGGGAGATAGGTACTATTATTATTCTCATGTTACAGATGAGGCAACTGAGGAAAAGAGATTAAAATGACTTGCCCAGGATCACAAACCTAGTGAATATCTGAGAACAGATTTGAACTCAGGTCTTCTTGACTTCAGATCCAGCAATTTATCCACTGTGCCACCCTGTAGCTCCATAAAATATCCAAATAAGAACAAGTAAAAGTTATAAAACAATGTTAATACATGGCTAAGTAAATGCGTGGTCCCTAATGATTCTTATATTTAATTTAGGGACCTCATTTTTATTTAAATATGACACCATTTATCTCAATAATGCTTTAGAACCCCATGTTATATTCCTTATATTAATCAGAACTGAAGCATTTGACTAAAACATGTTATGAATGAACCCATTTTCTTTTAATCAAATGACCATCATCCAAAGACCTCAGAGTAAGAAAAAGAAAACCAATCAAATTCAGAATTTTAAAAATAAAATCACACAATTTCATAAAACATATTTTTCTTATTATTATCTGAATTCTCAGCCTAGTGAAAGTGGAAAAACAAGTCACAAATGAGGGTTTTCTTAAAACTCAATCATTAAAAACTGTAAAACTCTACTCATTAAAACTGCTCAGAAATACAAATGAACTGTATTCAGGAATAAGAGTAAAACCTTTTCCCCTTAAGTGTCATTGGTTCTTAATGGTTCTTATTAAGTGACAATAGCATCCCAATTGTGCTTGTTATACTCTGATTAATAACATTCTCACAATCTTAAAAAAAAAAAAAAGATCCATCAAGAAATGGAGTTCTATATGAAAGACACTTTCGATTAACTACATAAACCAGTGCCAAAACCAAAAGTGGAACTTGGGCCAAATTCTCTACTTGAAACATTTCTGGCAGTAGAAGGTTGGTCAAAACTTCCATCTTAGGTTCCTGAGTCATTGTCCTCCCTCCCCCCCCCTTATAAAAATGAATGGTACCACTTTTCAAGATCCCTAAATCTCAGAAAATTTCTTTTATTGAGTGGTACTAAGTTCAGTTGTTAGTGAGAAGCTGTTTCAGATTATAGACTTTTCATCTTTTTTTGGTGCTAAAATTATATCATACTGAGTCAAATTCCCCCTAGTATGTGAACTTCTCCCTGGGAGTCACTTATGCATTCTAGGGAATTACTTTAACTCTTTCAGAACGTCAGAATATCATAGATCAGTTGTGTTGGTATCCTGATAGACCAGAAATTATACATTGAGAACGTCTGGTTCTTTCCATCATGACAATAATAAGAACTAGCTTTTGTATTCAAACTAGCATTTGAAAAATACTTTAATGTTATCTCGTTTGACCATGGCCCACCCAAAGAACAAACACAAAAAGAAAAGCCCTGATGTTCTGGCTATCTTTATGCAGTGATTCTTATATATAGAACCTAGGGGCAGCTAGGTAGTTCAGTGGAGAGAAGGGCAGGCTTAGAGTCAGAAAGATTCATTTTTTAAGGGTAGTATTATTTATTTATTTTTAATTAACATTTGTTTATTTTTAGTTTACATCATTCATTTCTACAAGATTTTGAGTTACAAATTTTCTCCCCATCTTTCCCCTACCCACCAACCCGAAACAGAAATCTCACTGTATACTCACTCCCACAATGTGTTTTCTCCTATATCCTTCCCCATCACCCCTCTGACTTTCCGGTAGGGCCAGCTGGATCTCCCTACCCCAGTGCCTGTATATCTTTTTTCCCAGTTCCATATAAATAATAATAATGCTAATAATAATGATAATTATATATATACATATATACACACATACATATTTTAAACATTTGATTTAAAAACGTTAAATCCTAGATTCTTGCCCTTCCTCTCTCATCACACATCCCCACTGGAAAGACAAGCAATATGTGTAGCTACACAAAACATCTCCACAATGGACATATTGTGAAAGACTGACTATATTTCCTTCCATACTATCCCGCCCTGCAATTGCTCCATTCTATACTTTGTCCCTGTCCCTTTGCAAAAGTATGTGTTCCTAACAACCCACCCTGCCAACCTGCCCTCCCCTCCATCATCCCCCCTCTCATCCCCTTCCCCCTACTCTCCTGTAGGCCAAGATACTCAATTTAGAGTGTATGTCATTCCCTCCCTAAGCCAAATTCAATGAGAGTAAGATTGACCGATTCCCTTTTGCCTTCCTGTTCTTCCCCTCCATTGTAACAGTTATCCCTAGCCTCTTCT
>JAQQSV010021811.1:0-10711 GCA_028646515.1 Pseudochirops corinnae | reverse complement strand
TATAATATAATATAATATAATATAATATAATATAATATGATGTAATATAATATAACCATGCTATAAAATGACAAATATGAAGAACACAGAGGAGCATGACAAAGCTTCTCAGAACTGATGCAGATCCAAACAATCTGAACTAGGAAACGTATATGTACAATAACCGTGGAAATGGAAATAGTAGATACCACTGAACACTATTTAATACCAATGACCAACCTCATCAAGAGATGAGAAAATCCACTGGGAAGGTGTATGGGAGCTCTCGGTATGGGGCATTTCATACTCAGCAGCTGATGCACTGGTTAGTCTCTCAGAACTGTATCTCTCCTCCCCCTCTCTTTTGCCACTCTTTCCCCTCCCCTAATTGCTTGACTAGTAGCTAAAGGAAGGAGCTCACAGTCAGGAAATTTTGGACACTTTTATGGACTTTTTTTTTTAAGGAAGAAGAAAAGGAACAAGAGGATTAACCCAAACTAAGCCCCGGGGAACCAGTAGGTCAAAGTTACTGGAAGGGCTGAGTACTTGGCTAGTCGATTTTAGTTTATAACTCCTGGCTTAAAAAGCAAATAATTACAGGCTCACGCTTTAAAGGCCTTTAATGGAAAGGACCACCCTATATTTAAAGGGTCATTTAGCTCTCTTGGGAAGACCTCTTTGGTGGATGTAGCTCTCAGAGAATAACATTCTTAGTATATAACTTGCATCTTATGACAAATATTGAGTAGTATTGGTATCAACTGTAACAGTAAAAATGATTAATTAGCCAGGTGGCTGGAACCCTTCGGTAACTGGGATGCTTTCTGTTGTTGTTGCTGTGTCCAACTTTAAGGGCAAAGGAATGACAAGAAAACAAGCGGAAAAGTCATGTGGGGGCCAGAAAAGAGGCAAGAAGAGCTCCAACTCCTCCAGGGCCAGCGGGGATTTGTCCCTGAATACAACACTGAAGGTGTGCACTAACTGTGGAGGAAGGAGAAGGGCTTTTTCCCCACTGCAAGTATATAGTCTCTGTTATTCAATTTGTACTCTTCTACTAACCTTCTGATATCCTGCAAAGCCAAGAGGCCCAAGGCTGCAAAGCTTTCCCCCTAATCCCCATAAAGTACAGGTTCAGGCTGCCTTCTCTCATAGCTCAAATACACCTCTGGTCAGAATGTCTCCTGTACATACCTCCTCAAAACAAAACACAACAAAACAAAAATTGTTCTTACTCTGTGCAAAAATATTCTTAGCCTTTGGGAAAGGAGGCAGAGGACATTCCTTTCCTGATGCTGTGAATACAGCTCCCAGCCTAGAGTCAGAAAGACTCATCTTCCTGAGTTCAAATCTGGCCTCAGACATTTATTAGCTGTGTGACCCTGGGCAAGTCACTTCACTTTGTTTGCCTCAGTTTCCTCACCTGTAAAATGAGCTAGAGAAGGAAATGGCAAAGCACCCCAGTATCTTTGCCAAGAAAACCCAAAAAAGAGAGGTCCTGAAGAGTTTTTTGAGGAGTGACATGCTCAGACCTGTGATTTAGAAAATTCACTTAGTTGAAAACTAAAAATAAATAAATTTTTTAAAAAAAGAAAATTCACTTAGTTGTGGAGAGGAGGGAAATTTGATGCAAAAATGCCCAAATAGTTCAGGCAAAAAGTGATAAGGATGTGAAGAGAGAATAGGACTTATTTTTTAAAGTATTTTTCCTGCATCTTATCATGTCAATCCCATCATATACAATATAACATAGTATAATACAACATGATATTGTACATTAGGCACAAACCTATGTTAGTGTCTTATATCTCTGCTAAACTGAATGCTCCATGAAGACAGGACTGTGTTTACCCAAGCTATATATGCTTGCATCCTTGGAGCACAGTAGGGGTATAATTAATATTGACTGAATGAAGGAACTTCTACTACCTCATAAAATGGAAAGATATCCAGCCAGTGACCCTTGGATTCTAGATAATACCATATCAATTCCATTCAATCACCACTAACTGAGTTCCTACGAGAACAGAACCTTGTTCTGGGACTTGGGGGAAGAGGGAGATAAAGAGAATAATATAGAATAATATATAAAATTAATAATAATAATAATAAATGAATAATGAATAATAAAAATAATAAATAAAAATATTTATTTTATTTTTATTTTTAAAAATAAAATAAAAATAAAAAATTAATAATAATAATAAAATAAGATATAGTAGTCCCTGTCCTGGACAACCAGTCTAGTAAGGGAAATAAGGCAGATATATAAATCACTAAAAGACTAGTTAGATTAGCCTAGATTTCATGAAAGAGAAAAACAAAGGCCTACAGGAACTGAATGGAAGGACAGAAGCCTGCTCAGTTGTCAATGGTGGGATGGGGGTAGAAATCCTTGAGGGTTTCATGAAAGAGGTGGCACTTAAGTTTGACCTCATAGGATCTATAGGAAGTGGATATGGAAGGATGGGGAGGGGTATCCCAGGTAGCAGGAATAGTGAAAAAGTCTCCAATTTTCAGGGCATTCTTGCACAATACCCATTTAAAAAAAGATTACATTCTCTATAATCTAAATTTTTTTCCAAAAGTTTTATTTATAACCTTTAAAACTAGAAATTCAATTAACCGAAACATGTCATTCTTCAAGTATTCTCCCTAAGGAAGCTTTCTTGGTGATTGTGTGATTTTTAAAAAAATGTATTTTTTTTCCCTCTGTTAAATATATGCTTCTGAAAGTTTTGCTGCATGATTACATCTGCAGGCAAAATGTCTTTGGGAACTCATCTACAGTTTTCTAATGGAAGTCAGTGGAAAAATATTAGATTTATTGAAATTTCCATCACAGCCAACTTTTCATGAATACATCTATTCCGTAAAGCTGTGATTTCTAGCCCAAGTTTTATGATATCCCAGAGCATCTCCAATTATCTCAAGGAATGTAGTAGGGATGTCAAAAGCATTCAGAGAATCAGCGTCTTGGATTTGGAAGAGACCTAGGGGTAGCCTACTCCAACTCAGACTGGAACTGGAATCTCCTTTGTGTGAAGGTCTTTTCTGTGTAGTTGTCGTTATGCATCAGTACTGGGCACAAGGGGAGATCCCAATGACCACAAAGGGAGTTAAGATTCAGTTTCCACCCTTAAAGAGCTTGTTGTTCAATTGTGTTTGCATCTCCAGTTTTCTTGGCAAAGACACTAGAGTGGTTTGCCATTTCTTTCTCCAGCCCATTTTACAGATGAGGAAACTGAGGCAAACAGGGTTAAGTGACTTGCCCAGGATCACACAGCTAGTAAATGTCTGAGGCTGGTTTTGAACTCAGGAAGATGAGTGTTCCTAACTCCAGGTCTGGCACTTTAATCACTGTACCACTGAGCTGCCCCAGGGAGCTTAGACTCCCTCATACGATTAAAGGGAGGTATATGAGGATAAGGTAATGAGATCGATTTATTAAACCCGTCAGAGTTTCTACATCCAAAGGAACCCTGCCCCCTTTCAAAGTAGAGACCCTGGGAGGCTGCCATCATCCCAGCCAGGCTCCCATGGCTTACCACAGCTCTGGACTCCTTTCTCTTTGAGAAGGGCCTTTAGAGACAGTTTATGAGCTGAATAGGGAAACCAGACTCGTTATTTACTGTCACAGCTCATTAAAAATGCTACCACCCAACTTGATCATCCACCACATACAGCAGATGTGGCTCCAGATGACTTCTGGATATTTCCAAACATCAAGGTGTCCTGGAGAGAACAGTGGGTTTGGAGATAGAGGACCCAGATTTGAATCCTGGCTCAGTTAATTTAGCAGCTGAGTGACCTTGGCCAAGTTTTGCCACATCTCTAGGCTTTGGTCCTTTCAAATTTATAAATGGAAGGATAAATAAATAAATTCTTTCTTCTTATAAATGAGAGGGTTAGACTAAAGAAGAGATTCTTAACCTTCCTTTGTAAGCCGAATCAAGCGATGCCTATAGACTCCTCTTCAGAATCATGATTTTTAAATGCACAAAATAAAATGTACAGGATCACAAAGGAAACCAATTTGGTTGAAATATAGTTACTGAAATGGTTTTTAAAATCAAGTTCTGTATTGTATGAACAGAGAGGAGGTTAGCGCTCCCCTTGATCAGGATGGAAGAGTGGTTAAGGCATTGCCACCTACTCTGTAGCATCTGACCATGTTTGCTTTTTTTCCTGAGATTTTCTGTCTATCTTTTCTTTCACAACATGGCTATTATGGATATGTTTTGCATGACTACACATTTATAACCTATATGGAATTGCTTGCCTTCTCAATAAGGGGTGGGATGGAGAGGGAGAAAGGGAGAAAATTTGGAACTCAAAGTTTTAAAAACAAATGTTAAAAAATTGTTTTTATATGTAACTGGCGAAAAATTAAACACTATTTAAACACCAGAAAAATCAAGTTCATGGATCCCAAGCTAATCCCCTTGGATTAGCTGCAGGATATTTCCATTTCAGGAGCCTAAGACCACGTCCCTTAAAATGATCAATCATTATAATAACCCTCCTCGGTGACTACTTTTGGGGGGAAACACGCCTTGGGATAGGTGAATCCCAGCCAGCTTATTTAAAAATCAGCCTTCTTCCTTTCTATTCACACCTCTGTGCTCCTTCATCTTTCAGCAGAGATAACAGTGACATTTCTCTGCTGCCTAGTTTCAAGAAGTCTCTTTCAAAAAAAAAAAAAAAGGAAAAAGGTGAAAACTCTTGGCATCTCCTTTCTCAGTAATAGGGGAGCAAAGATCCATAGCTATGGTGGAATTACTACAGAGCTCCTAAAGGTAGCCAAGTGCCTTTCACACTGCCTCTATTACTAAGATTCAACTCATTAGCTTATCCTCTGGGAGGCCTGAAGTCTGAATGTTACCCTAGAAAACTAGAACCTTTCTTGATTTTTTTTTTCTGCAGACCTGTGCCCTGAGCTGGTGGAAGGAAGGCTTTGTCTCTCCATAGAGGGGAGGGACAAGAACCTTGGAATGGCCTTCGATTGACAGCATGAGCGATTCTCTTTCCTCATCTTAAACAGCAGCTGCAGTCTTGAATTCATCATCCTGTTTCCAAGGTCTTCTGCTTGTCAAGTATCTCGCCAGACCTCCTCTGCTTCGCTAATGAGGAAAACTCAGAGTTTTAACTAACTTTCTAAAGGTTGCCTGGCAAGGCAGGGGGCAGAGGGAAGAGGGGAGGTGGCTTTGTCCACAATGTCTTCTAGCTGTGTGACCACGGATAGGTCACTAAACCTCTCTGGACCTTAATTTCTTCATGCATAAAATGAGGGTAATAAAGTTTACAACACATCCCTGAAATCACAGGATTGAGGACTAAAAGGGCCCTCAGAGATCATTAGTTCAACTGCTTGGTTTTACAAATTAAGATACTGACGTCTACAGAGCTTAAGTGACCCATCCAAGGTCATACAGCTCATTTAGCCATAAAACCAAGACTTAAATAATAGATTTAGAGCCAGAAGGGACCTCAGAAGCCATATGATCCAATCCTCTCATTTTACAGGTGAGGAAGCTGAGGCTGGGAGATGTTGAGAAGTCAAAGCATTTACCATGATGTGCCAGATACTCTTGGAGATAAAAATACGGGCACAAAAGCCAGTTCCTGACTCCAAGGACTTTACATTCTAATAAGGAAGACATGACATAAAGGGAGCTGAAAAGGAGGAGGAGAGATAAGTGAATGTGGTAGCTAGAGAATGAAGAATGGCTGTTGTTGGCCCTTCCTCAAAATGGCGGATCCAGGAGGAACTCCCCAGTGGGAGAGGGGGGCTGTGGAGCTGAGGGAGAAGGCAGCTAAAGCATGATGGGGCGATGTAAGCAACTTGACCAAGGCATCATGGGAAGCGACAAGGAAAGGCCCAGATTCTCTGACCCTAGATCTAGCCCTTCTTTCCACTTGTACCACCTCATAGGGTTGGTAGGAGAAAAGCATATTCTAAACTACAAAGTGCCACAGAAATGTGAGCTTTTAGAATAGTGGAAAAGACCCTGGTGTAGCAGTTGAAAGATCTGGGTTCAAATCCTATGCTTGCCCCTTCCTGACTGTATGAACTTGGCCAAATTACTTCCTCAATCTGAGCCCCTGGGAGGTAGCAGAATCCAGTGGTAAGAGTACTGGGATAGAGTGAGGATTTTGGTTAGAGTCTACCATCTACTTAACCTCTCTAGGTTATATATATGTATATATATGCATTTATATACATATATATATACATATATACATGTATATATATACATACATACATATATATATATACACACAAATCTATGATCTGTAAAATGAGGGGTTATACCAGGTAATTTCCCAGCTTTCTTGTGCTATGGTTGTAAATGTTGAATGACTTAAACCCCTGATACTGGGCCTCTCTCTTCACTAGGCCAGGAGCAGATCACTTCAAGGCAGGCCCATCTTGTGCCTTCTGCTCAAGACTGGCCGCCTCCTCAAGTCACCCTTTTCTTATTCCTCTGTGTCTCTGGCTGGTTGCCCAGGGTGGATTGGCTGGGATAGAGACATTGTTAACTTTTCTTTTTTAAAGGAGCTGGGGACAGCTGGGGGAAAACCTGCGCTGAACATCAAGACCACTGAGGCAAGGGCCCTGGTTCTAAGAGGGCCAGAACTGTGACCTTTGGACAGAGACTCCAAAAGATGAGAAGGCCAGAATTTCAGTGCATCAAGGTTCCCTTTCTGACAACGTGGGCATGTTGTTTTTGGACACTGTGGGGTCTGAAATGACTTCTTTTTCATCTGGCTTAACCAAAGCTTCCATATCCTTCAAGGTCCAGCTCAAGTCTCACTTCTCCCTAGAAGCTTTCCTTAACTTCTCCAGGCATGTTGGTCATATCTTTGTGGAATTACCAGGTAAGAGAATGCTGTCTATAAATATTAAACACAGAGAGAAGATGTGTTCAAACTCCTTGGTTACAAAAGACGCTAACCTATCTTCATTCTAAAGTGTGAGATCAGAGAGATTAAAAGCTGGAAGGGATAACAACAACCACAACAAGAATATTGAACAAAACAGCAAAAAGTCACATTTCTTTATCACTTGAAGTTAAATCCTGTGAGGCACATGATGTGACTATAATCATTCCCTATTTAACAAACCAGGATGTTTGAAGTTCAGAAGGTACTTTGTTCAGGGCATCTAGTAAGTGGAAGAGATGGAATCTGAATTCTGACTATAATTCCAGGGGGTTCTGAGCAGCCTAGTGGCACCACAGTACACAGAACACTGGACCTGGAGTCAGGAAGACTCAGCTTCCTGAGTTCAAATTTGACCTGAGACACTTACTAGCTGTGTGTCCCTAGGCCCTGTTTGCTTCAGTTTCCTCATCTGTAAAAATGAAATGGAGAAGAAAACTACAAACTACTCCAATATCTTTGCCAAGAAAACCCCAAAGGAACATGACTGAAACAACAACAAAAGGGGTTTTATCCTTTTTTTGTGCTATGGAGCTTTTAGTAGTCTGGTATGGAACAAACTATACATGTATGTGTTTGCATGTATATATGCATATGAATATGAATATATATATGCACATATATAACAGATGTACCAGATCCATTCATTCACTCGACAGATCCTTGAAGTATTGATATACATTTTAAGATCTAAGCAAAGGTATCTAAGAGAAGATGAGAGAGAATGAAGTCGAGGGAAAGTGAGCATAGCTTGAACCATACATGAAATGGTGGTCCAGATCAGAGACTCACCAATCAATGGAGGAGGCCTCTTCAGGGTGGGAGAGAACTGAGACCTCATCTCATTCCAATCCCTATCTTACGGAGTGGGAAACTGAGGCCCAGAGAGATGGGAAGTGGCATGCCTAGGGTTACAAGGTGGTTCACGGCACGTCTTAGGATTCCAATTTCAGTGCTTTTCCACTCATTATCAGCCAGCTAGAACCACTTTACCCTGGATGAGAGAGCCTGCAGGGCCTGACTACCGAATAAAGAAAGCATCTCACAAACTTGTGCTCCAGGGACAACGGCTGGAAGGAGCATCTCTGAATAGGAAGGGCAAGCAGCCATTCATCCATCACCCAGGGTCAGGGTTTCATGTCTTAATGTACCCAGGCGAAGCCTTTGTTTTATGATGCAGCAGCTTTTATGTCAGGGCAGAGGGGAAAACGCTTTGACTCCTCCAGAAAGGGCACTTTTTGACATCATGCCCATAGCAGGCTGCTATTCACAGCAAACATCCTGTTTGGGGGAAGACTGGGGACCTGGCACACCCTCCTTCAGCCTTCCTTGATAAGTAGCTGGGGGCTTGGGTACCGTGGTAGCAACTACTCAGACCAATGCAGAGGGCTTATCTCTTGTAAATGCGATAAAGATCTGCACCAGGGAAGGAAGAGGTTGGCCCTGGGTGATCTCGAACGGCCTTTTCAGCACCAATTGTTTATATTCTATGCTTTTCAACATTCTAGGTTTTAATATACTTTCTAGCACTGACCTATGTTCTAAGGATCATGCCAGCTCTAATATTCTCTGATTCTCTCATCTCATCTCCTCCTCTCGTCCTCTCCTCCCCTTTTCTGTCTGCTTTCATCCCCTCCCATCTCTTTTTCTCTCTCCTCCCTTCCTTTCCCTTCTCTTCCCCTCTCCTTTCTTCTCTCTTCTCTCTCTTTTCCCTCTCCCTCCCTAAGATGTATATCAGAAATATTTACATATTCTATTGGTGGCACAATGAACAGAGTTCATTTCAAACAGATGCCAATTCAAACCCTGCCTCAGACAGTTACTAGCTGTGTTAACTGGGCAAATCACTTAGCTTTTTTCAGCCTTGGTTTCTTCATCTGTAAAATGGGTATAATACTAATAGTACCTTTCTCCCAGGGTTGTCATGAGAATCAAATGAGATAATAGGCTTGGTTTTTGTTTGTTTGGAGGGGGGAAGGCAAGGCAATTGGGGTTGAGTGACTTGCCCAAGGTCACACAGCTAGGAAGTGTCAAATGTCTGGATTTGAACTCTGGTCCTCCTGACTCCAGGGCCAGTGCTCTATTCACTGCACCACCTAGTTGCCCCTAAATGAGATAATAGTTGTAAAGTGCTTTGCAAATCTTAAAATGCTATATAAATGCTATGTATTAAATTATTGTGTTTTCTATATACACATACACATATGATATATGTGTATGTATGTGTATATATACACATAGATGAAGAATAAACCCATATATACATACATATGCACACATACACACAGATACACATATACATGTGTATATGTATGTGTGCACATGTATACTCACATAGGTTGTATGTGTAGGTGCACATACATGTATACACATATATGTGCATATACACATACACGCATATGTCTAGACTTGTGACAGGGATAGTGTGGGGAGCTCCGGACATGGAAAGTCCCTCTCAGCAATTGTTCCTTAATTTAAGGTCTCCCAGAGTTACTTGGGGCACAGAAGAGTTAAGTGGCAGTGCCACTGTGCGTTGGGGGCTGGACTTGAATTGGAACCTCCTCCATTCCAAAGCTGCTCCTCTCTCTAGCACACCAAGCTGCCTCTCTGATATTTCTTTATGTATAGATCGCCTCCCTCCACACAAGCATATATTCCCCAGACAGAAGAATTACTTGATGAACAAACCAAGAAGTTGTTTACTGGATATCCATAACATGCAAGACTGTAGGAGGGAAGGGAATAAACATTTCTGTCGTACCCATTATGTGCCAAGCCCTTCACAAGTAACACCTCGTCTGAGCCCCACACTAACTCTGTGGCACAGGGAAACAAATTCACGTGAGACATGGAGTCTGGGTTCCACGTAACAAAACATAGAAAATACAGTTTTTCTTAGACAATTGTGCTGGACCTTGAAAAATGTTTAGGTTTTGTGCAGCTCACAGGGAGGGCACCGGATGGAATATAGCGGGGAAATGCCAGGCATGTTTAGAGGACAATGAACAGACCAGTTTGGCAGAAGAACATGGCTCGTGGGTTTGGATGGCAGGATCTCCTTGCTCCCAGCTGGTTCTAATATTCTTTGAGTCCACGAGTCTACACATTGGATCATGGTAGAGAAGGTTAGAGTCAAATTGAAAAAAGCTTTGAATGAGTCAAAGGTAATTAACTGGGAACTGATCCTTTAAGCAATAACGTATGCTGCAGGCCTTCCTGCTGGTAATTACAGAGCCTTTATTTCTGAAGTCCCTTCAAACCCATTTGGTTTTCGCCAAACCATATGAAGGCTGGTACTCCTGACCTCTACCCTCCAGTGAATCAGGAGAGGGACCTTACTCAGCCAGCTTCTTATACTCCTTAAGCACCAGATTTTAGGGAGTGAATCAAACCAAATCATTTCATCTTGGGGGTCAGTTCACATACAGATGCTCTTGAGATGTGGTTTTGGCATAGATTTGTGTTATATAAATCTAAACTCTGAAACCTGCTCTCATCCTGTAAAATGTTAACTGACTTCCAAAGACCTGTTGCATTTCCAAAGACTTTTGGTGCCTAGAATTCTCAAAGCTTCTGTTAAGACAAGTCTTTCCTGTTTAGGTCCCAAGGTATAGCAGATTCAAGACAATGATTTACAAAACCTAGATGTTTGAAGGCCTGCTCTGGCCTTTGCATCCTCTTTGTTAATGCCTTTAAAAATGTTAACTGACTTCCCAAAGACCTGATGAATGCCCCCAGACTGTTGGAGCCTAGAAAACAGAAATTTTGATTTTATCTGAGTTTTACTTCC
>JAQQSV010021810.1:0-10712 GCA_028646515.1 Pseudochirops corinnae | reverse complement strand
GTTCAACTTTAATAAGTTCCTTATGATCTCTCTTTCCTCTTAACCTTTTCATGTTTCTATTGATTCTTGTATTTGACAGTCAAATTTTCTATTCAGCTCTAGTCTTTTCATGAAGAGTACTTGAAAGTCCTCTATTTCATTGAATGTCCAGATTTTAACTGAAGTTTTATACTCACTTTTTGCTGGTTAGTGATACTTGATTTTGATCCTAGTTCTTTTGACCTCTGGAATATCATATTGCAAGCCCTCTGATCCCTTAATGAAGAAGCTGCTAAATCTTATGTTTATCTGATTATATTTCTACCCTACTCAAACTGCTTCCTTCTGACTGCTTGCAATATTTTCTCCTGACCTGGGAACTCTGGAATTTGACTATAATATTTCAAGCAGTTTTCTTTCTGGGATCTCTTTCAAGAGGTGATCAGTGGATTTATTCCATTTCTATTTTACCCTCTGGTTCTGGAATATCATGGTAGTTTTCCTTGATAATTTCTTGAAAGATGATATCTAGGTTATTTTTTTTTTGATCATGGCATTCAGATAGTCTAATAATTTTCAAATTATCTCTTCTGGGTTTATTTTCCAGGTCAGTTGATTTTCCAAGGAGATATTTCACATTGTCTTCTATTTTTTTTTTCATTATTTTGGATCTCTTTTATAATATCTTGATTTTTTTATAAAGTCCTTAATTTCCATTTGTTCCATTCTAATTTTGAAAGGAATTATTTTCTTCAGTGAACTTTTGGACCTCCTTTTCTATTTGACCAATTCTGCTTTTTAAGGCATTTGTCTCTTCATTGTCTTTTTGAATGTCTTTTGCCAGTTGAATTAGTCTATTTTTTAAGGTGTTATTTTCTCCACTATTTTAAGGGTCTCTTTTAACATGTTTTTTCATTATTTTCTTGAATCACTTTCATTTATCTTCCCACTTTTTCCCACTTCTCTTACTTGATTTTCAAAATCCTTTTTGAACTCCTTCCTGACCTGCAACCAATTCATATTTTTCTTGGAGGTTTTTTTTGAAGAACTTTATATTTTGTTGTCTTCTTCTGTTTGTAGTTCTTCTTTGTCACCAAAAAAGTATTCCATAGTTTGTTTTTTCCCCCTCTGTTTGCTCATTTTTTTCAGTGAATTGTTTAACTTTTGAGCTCTTTCCCCAGAGTAGAAAATACTCCATCCTAAATTTCTGGGGTTTTGCAAAGCTGTTGTCAAAGCTATTTCTTCACAACTATAAATTTTCATTTCTTCTAAGGTAATATGATTAAAATAGAGGTGTTTACTTCTCTCCTGTCCTGTGTTCTGTTCTGTGAGTGACCACAAGGTCTCTTTTCTGCCCCAGAACCATGAGGTGGACTCCCTCTTCACAGCCACCATAAGCTCTGCCACATCTGCCCTCTTCCTCATCCCAGGACTGCTGCCCAAGACTGTGACCCTGATTCAAGCAGGGTAAACCAGGAGAATCCTGCCTGAGTGGCAGCAGAGATTCCTGCAATTTCCCTCTTATCAGTTACTTGATTCACATCCCCCACAATCTCTGGGCCTAGAATTCTGGAAGCAATTGTTGCTATTGCTGCTGTTGCAGCAGCTGTGGCTACCACCTCTGTTGCCCCAGGGCTGAGGTCAGACTATATTCTTCTCTCACTCAGGTCCAACCGAGTTTCTCCATTGACATTTTACTTTGTCTTTGGTGTTAGTTGGTTGAGAAGTCTGGAAACTGCTACAGCTTCCAGTGATTCAATCCCCTGAGTCATCCTCTGGCCAAATGTGTGCCAAGTGTGTGTCTCTCTTAGGACTGGGCTCTGCTCCCAACCTGGTGTGATAAATCCTTTCTTTAGGCCTCCCAGACTGTCTTCAGCTGGAGATGTGTTTCACTCTGTTATTTTGTGGGTTCTGTATCTCTACAATTTTTTTACTTATTTTTATAGGTATGTGTAGGTGATTGGGGGATGAGGCTCAACCAAATTCCGGCTTTTGCTCTGCCACCTTGGCTCTGCCCCCCATTCTATTTTTTTTTAAATATGAGTTTTGTTTTTACCATATCTTGATGTCGTGTTGAGTCATTAGTTTCCCATTTGTTCAATTCTACATTTAAAGGAATTGTTTTCTTCAGTGAGATTTTGTACTTTCATTTCTATTTGGTCAATTCTATTTTTTGGGACTTATTTACCTCAATAAGTTTTTGTGTAACTTTTCCCGTTATGCTGACTCTTTTTTCAAGACTCTCTTGCATTAGTCTCATTTATTTTCCTGATTTTTTCCCCTACTTCTCTTATTTGTTTTGTAAAATCCTTTTGAGCTCTTTTAAGAATTCTATTGGGGCCTGAGACCAAATCACATTTTTCTTTCATGTAGACATTTTGAAACTATTGTCCTCTTCTAAGTTTATTCTTAGATCCTCCCTATCACCATAGTAACTTTCTATAATCAAGTACTTTTTTTTGGTTGTTGTTGATTTTTTTATATCTTTTTCATTACTTGCTATTTTTATGTGAGATTTGGGCTCTGGTCCTGCACTCTCCCAAGTTTTTGGTGCTAGTATTCTGGATCCTACTGCTGGCTTTCACTTGCCTTTAGGAATTAACTGCTTGCTTTCTCTAGAAGGTATTTCTTTCCTAGCTTGCACAGGGATCTTGTTGCTGGTGTGCCACAGAGGTGAGACTCTGCTTCTGGGTGGCTATGGAAATAGGGTGTCTCTCCTGATAAGCCCCAGGAGTGGGTTCTTGTTGTTGACTTGCCCCAGCATAGGACTTCAATATTGGTCACCAATGGGGTCAAAGTCTCACAGGTAGCTTGTGCTAGAAATTGAGTACTTTTGGTGGGGCCTTGTGCTACTCATACTGTTCACTAGCCTAGGGGGCTACTCATTTACAGGAGGATAGGACCATGCTAGAGGAGTGACCCAAGCTGGGAGTCTTGCTGCAGGTCTCTTGCTGTGAGGCTGGCTGCTGCTGGTGAACTTGGACTTTGCTCTCTTCCCACCCCAGTGAGACAGACCTTTCTTGCTAAGCTGGTAAACTGCTTCCCCACTCCTAGGTCAATTCTGAGGCAGTATTATAATTGTTTAGAAGGGAACTTGGAGGAGCTTCAGAGGGTTCCTCACTCTGCCATCTTCCATACATTTTTTAACAAATGTTTTGTAACTACTTTCATTATTCTAGAGGACAAGACTAGTAAAAAAAAATACAGATAGGGCACACAGTAGTCTCTGTGAATTAATATGGAGTGTGTGTGTGTGTGTGTGTGTGTGTGTGTGTGTGTGTGTATGTAGAAAGGACCTGAATTACCCCTTTAGAGTTCTTTGGATCTGTCATGGTCAGTGCCATTATTAAAATGAAGATGTTTTCCTTAGAAGTATCCCATTATATTATCATCCTCTCTTGAAATCTATTTCATAGAATTCAGCAAGTATTTATTAATAACTTTTGATATACTGCACTTTTTTTTTCCATAGAGCATGGTTAAATCCTTAACATCTCGGGTCTCATTTTCCTCATTTGTAAAATTAATTGACTAGGATAGATTAAGAATTCTTAAGTCTTAAACGCTTAAGGGTTTTTGCTGTTATTTTGTTTTGTTCCATTTTTTTTCTTAGTTATAATGGGTAAAATAATATGGTCAGAGAAGGGGTGGAACTATAAGTGGGCAAATGGGGAAATTAAAAAAAAAATTAAAGTGACACAAACCATATTTTGATTATTTTCTCTGCCAAGAATTGCCTGTAGTCTACAAAAGGATCAGAGAGTTAATATCCAAGAAAAATAAGAAATTAACATGAGAATAGTTTTGTTCCTTTAATGAATTATCAGTTCGCCCGGATGAATTGTGTATTTAGATGCTAGTGGGAAGATGGAACTGCCACATGCAAATGTCTAACCACTTTCAGAGACACTTGAAAAAAATGGAGAATGGGAGATGGATTAGAAAAGGGTTAAATTTTGTGTCATTTTTTTAAAAAAAAAAAGGTAAGGGAATGGAGCCTACAAAATGTCAATTTATAGGCTTAACTTTGATGTCACAGAAAATTCTAGAATGGATCATTAAAAAGATCTTGAGCAAAAATCTAAAAATGGAAATTAGTCAATAAGTGTTTATGATTCCATGTCAGGCACTGTGCTAAGTCTTAGAGTTACCAAGAAAAGCGAAAATAGTCCCTCTCCTGAAGGAGTTGGCAATTGAATGTAGGTAGAGGCATAAATAGTTATATTCAAGATACATTTAATAGAAAGAGAAGGTAATGTCAGAAAGAGGGCATGGTTGGGGGGTGGCATGGAAAAGAACTCTTTCAAAAGGTAGAATTTGAGCTGAGTCTTGAAAGAAGCTAAGAGTATCTAAGAGGTAGTTGGGAGGAAGGAGAACATTTTAGGCATTGGGTACAGCCAGTGAATTAGCATAAAGTAGGGAGACAGAGCATCACATGGAGAAAGAAGACCAATGTCACTGCATCAGAGTATGTGTAAGGTAGCAAAGTACAGGAAGATTGGAAAAGGTAGGAAGGAGACAGATTATGAAGAATTTTAAAAGCAAAAAGGGAATTTTAAATTTAATCTTGGAGATAGTAGGGAACCATTGGAATCTGTTCTTTGGGGGATAGGCACCACCTTATGCATTAGAAAATCACTTTGGCTGCTGAATTGAGGGTGCATTGGAGCAGGAAGGGAATAGAGGTGAGCAGATCAACCAGGAGGCTATTGTAATAGTCTAAGCATTATGCAATGTAGCTCTTCAGTATGTTTCATTCCCTTCTTGACTATATAACTCTATTTTTGACTCTCTGAACTCAGCCACCATTTCTTCTCACCCTGGAAATTCCCTCAGTGCTTTGAATCTTCTTACTCTAGAACATTCCACAACCATGCTAGCCTTATTCTCCCATTGCTGAGTTCCTTTTTGGGGAGTGGCAACATTTTTTAGGACACTTGTAAGACAGCCATGCTTTCTTTCCCTATCAACTGACTCCTGAGACTTTGCCAGCCTGCTTCTGAATTTATAATTCACTGCCCTCTCCCACAAAGATTTTGATTTTCCTTTTTAGTGCTTAATTTTTAGCTATTAGAATGTAAACTCTAAGGGCAGGGATTATATTTCTTTTTGCTTGTATTTATACCTCAAGCACTTAGCATATGGAATGGCATATTATAAATATTCAGTAAAGACTTGTAGTCTTTTCCTCCTGCCTGCACCAGCATGATGAGGGT
Organism: Pseudochirops corinnae; assembly: GCA_028646515.1. Taxonomy (NCBI): domain Eukaryota; kingdom Metazoa; phylum Chordata; class Mammalia; order Diprotodontia; family Pseudocheiridae; genus Pseudochirops; species Pseudochirops corinnae. Next base: position 5,517 of record JAQQSV010021810.1, on the reverse strand, counting down.
GTGAATAGGGAGATGAGGGACATCTGAAAGCATTTTGAAGGTAGAAACAACAAGATTTGACAACAAATTGGACATTTCAGTTCAATAACAGAGATTAAATGATAACAATGAAACCTGGGAGACTTGGAGGAGCATAGTCCAAAAATAGGCAAGTACAGAAGAGGTAGAAAAGAAAATGACTTCAAATTTGGACAGTGGAAAAAAGATGAGCAGTGTGGAGTTGAATAAAAGCATGTATTGCTTGTTAGCTATTATAACAGTTCAGGTGAGAGTTAATGAGGAACTGGTGGTTTATGTGAGTGGTTAAATACTAGTGATAATGTGAAAGTAGATTTATAACTTTATGTCACAACTGATTATAAGGTACACTGGTAAGATGGTTATGAATTGATAAAGGCGTCTAGATTGCAAAACCAAAAAAAAATGGTGTTTACCTCAACAGAAGTTAAAAAGGAGGCATAGCTTTTTTATTTGCTTGATTTTTGTTTTAGAAAGATGAATTTTTTTTTAGACATGTTGAATTTGAGATGTTTATGGGATCTTCAGGTAGAAATGTATAATAAACAGTTGGAGTTGTAGGACTGGAGCTCAGGAAAGAGATAATGGCCAGATGTGTAGATTTTGGAATCGTCTATGTAGAGATGATATTTGAACACATGGAAGCTCATGAGATCACTGATATCAATGAGGTTGGAAGAAAGATATTGAGAGGAAATGACAATTTAGTGCAAACAAAGGGAATTTTTCAAAAGGAAATGGGAAGAAGGAGGACATGAAGGAAAATTTTCTTCTTTCCCTAATATGCCTAGGGTCATTCCTGAACCCATATGAAGGATCACCTCTACATAATCAAAGCAACCACACTTCAGCTGCAGAAGTCTTATATTCTTTTGTTTTGTAGATACTTACACTTATCCAGGAAGGTACCTAGTTATTCATACCCACATCAACTCTACCAGGTGCCCCCAAATTTATCACTTATGATGTTACTCTTGTTGTAGGGAGAATGCTTTTGCTTTTGACAGTTTTTTTTTGAATGCCATACATGGACATGAATTTAGGAATAAAAGGAATAACATGACTAATTCTTTCCCCACCAAGAGGAGGTTAAAGAGAATTTTTAAAAAGAGGTGAAAATTCTTTTGCAAAGAAGTATAAAACAAAGTTGTCCCTTGCACAAATTACCACCCAATGAGTTGCCACAAATTTTGAGGAGTGAAGAAGACACTGAAAGGTCCTAAGGAGCTTAACGTCTAGAAGGTTCTTCAGCAGCAAGAGATTTCTATGGAATACTAAGAGGATCCATAAAAAACTCATATATATATATCAATAAAAACTTGCAAACATAAAACTGTTATCTGCTCCATGAAGATCTACAACTCAGTCTGAATCAACTCAGGAATGGCAAAGAAAAACTAGCAATGAAGGGATAGCTAGATATGCACTGAAGTATTGGAAAATGCTTTACCACTGCAGATAAAATTATTGTGGGATAGAATCTATTTAGACACATTGGATTACACAGGAATCTCAACTATATAATGATAATAAGTATATTAATTTTACCTGAAGAAGTGATGATTCAAGCATTGTCTAGCTAGAACTAAATCAGTGTACAAAAGGGATGGTGTACCCCTACGTTGTGCTGTTTTCCCTTTGCTACGCTCTAGGTAGGACCCATTTGCGCTGGTCCCAAGAATTGGATATGTAAGTGTCGCCAACCCTTTCTCCTACCAGACCACAGTACCTGTGAGCATGTGATTGCCTCTGTCTCTGTGTATTTAGCCTTTCCTTAGGCAAAGGAGTATTCTGAGATGGAGATGCTCATTTGACAATGCGAAATTAGGAGATCTATACCTCTTAACTTTGTTCCTGGCCTTCTGGACCTGAAAGCCATACTTCTAGTACTATCCTATTCTGGAACTTCACTCAATGCTGATATATTCCCCCCCACCTTGAAATACCCTGCAATCCTTATAGCCCTCTCAAAGCAATGGAGTTGAAGAGCCCTTACCTCTTTTCTCATTGGCAAGTTCCTTCTGGAGCTTCCATTATCTGAAGGTGACTGTTTATCTTCATTTCCTTCCAAGTCCAATTCTTGATGTTCTGGAATTCAAATTCATACCCTCATGTTGCATATCTTCATTTCCTTCTCTTCCCTATCAGCTTTTCAGCTTACTTTTTTCTATTGTCTCATCTCATTAGCAAGTGAACCCCTGGAGAGCAATATCTGCCTTTCTTTTTGTGTATATTTGTCTCCTAGAACTTACCATAGTCACTGGATCATCATAAATACTTAACAAATATTTATTTTCTGACTTCAGAACCAAGAAAAGATGGAATAGGGGGGAATGGAAGTAGATCACAAATAATTTCAAATAAATGCTTAGTGGAATGAAAGTATGAAAAGTGGTAGCCCTCAAGGGACAATGTGGTGGTCTTCTACAGGACTTCAACCAGCCAATCCAAGTACAAACCAGAGTAAATGGTAAATACAAAGTGCTTTAAATAAAATATATTACTGAAATAATATCATTGTGGGTGATGATCAGATCAAGTGTTTATATATTTCCCTGTGTATGACTGGGTTGAGGAAAAAACAAAGGGCACTAACATTACAGGGTTGATTAATTGGGAGACTTGTTTGAGGGCACAAAGAAGTGCATATTGAAGTCCCTGAGCAAAGGTCAGGGTTTTTGGAGAGGAGGATTGCAGTTGAGGTACTGAGCTCCCTGAAATACTGGTAGATAACCTTGGCAAGGATTCAGAGAAGGTGAAAAAGATGGATTTAATGAAAGTCTCAAAGTAAGAGAAGTTTCTAAGTGAGGGTGGCAAAGAGGCAGACTAGTCATGAGAATGGAGAGCAACTCTTCTTCCTGGTCCAGTGCTTCAGAGGATTTGAGAGAATAAGGATCTGACAGGTTAGCCAGTGAAACAGGTGGCTTTTTTGTTTGTTTGTTTTTGTTTTTGTTTTTTGGTGCAAGAGCCAGGTTTCTTTTAAAGAAATTAAGAGATGCAGAGTAAAAGGTAGGAATGGAGGCTCTAAGACATTATCAGCTCTAGCTGTGATGCTAGCCAATTGTATAAATAACTTTTCTTCTATTTCCCTTTAGGACTTTTATGTGCTTACTATAATTCCTGCCATTCAACTTGTAAAAGATAATGTTCTCCAGCACCTGTCTGAGATTTTTCAACCTCTGACCTTTTGATTTAACTCCCACTCTTTTAGTTGCTATGCTGCAATCAGCCAGTGTCCTTAATCCACTTGCTTTAAGTTTAGTTTCTTACCCGAGAGAGTTTAATAATGCTTTTAACTCATCAAATGCTTGATTGAATTTCTCTTTTTGCACTCAATTATTTGACCCCTTCAATTATCTATCATTATTCCTAGTGATTCCTTGATCAAAGCTCTCTAAAAACCAATCAATAGCAAACTTTTTCTTCCCAATATTTAATATGTATAATTGTCATGGTTCTCAAACAGATCTTTTAATTCTGCTATAGTTTATTCCTGGGGCAAACTCTTTCCAAATAATAAGGATATAATCTATATATTACTTTTTTTCCAAAGTAAATTGGAGTTCTCTTTTTTTACTTTATATGACTCTTTCATTGGTAAGCATTCTTGTCACAGATGATTCCAAGCTTTTTTTTTTTGTAATAGGAACTTTATCTACTTACCAAATTTGTTGACTTTAAAAAAATGGTATTATCAAGCAACATTCAGAAGATGGTCAGTTCCCCTGACTTTATTCTTTTCATGGCAGTAGGATGTTGAAATCTTATATTCTGCCTCCTTTGTGATCACTGAGAGTCATGTAGAAAACAGGATTTGTCTCAGCACTTTATTGATTCTACATAGTTGGGGCTAAAAGCTATGGGGAATGGATTTACTCTATATGTTTAATGCAAGGCTCTCTGTCCAGGAGGGATCCCATAGTTAGCCACTTCAACACTTTATCCACTATTAACCCAGTTTCATGGTTCATAAAACTCTGACTTACACAATGTTGCAATCTCTTACACAGACATATGAGGGAATAAGTCAAGGCTTAAAAGATGTTGGAACTCTTTCCTGTACTCTGCAGAAGAATGTATCTTAGATTAACCTAAAAAATTTTTTTGAGGATATACAGAATTCCAGAGAATTCAGTAACACATAAAGGAAGATAGTAAGGACATCAGATACACAAAGACATAAAAGCTTCTTGACTGTCTGAAATAATATTGCTTTGTGACAGAGTAGTTTTCTGACTCATCTTATATCCTTTATCTTACCCAAATCAGCCCTGTAAGAATGGAGTAATGTGTCTTACAAAGGCTAACTCAGGAGTTATGCTTCTCTCTACTTTTAACTGCAGCCTGTAGGCAATCTTCAGATGGGAGAGAGGCTGAAGGAATCCTCAAAGCCATTGCCTCTAGCTGATGCCTGCAACCCTCAAGTCATTTGCTTTGATTTCTTCACAATGATAATACTCACTACCTCTCTTCTAAGCTCAAGCTCTATCTCTATCTCTTGAATTACAAGGTGGACAGCTCCACTTTGATGCTATGCTGTCAAATCAAATTCAACATGCCTAGCCCTTAGTCTCCACTTGATTTATTTCATTTGACAAAATCATCATCTTAATGAATTCCCAGCTTTGACATATCAGTCATTTTTTATTGATCCTGCTTACCCACCACACAGTCACATACACACACACACACACACACAGATGAAATGCCATCATTTTCTATGCTCTGCCTATTCTACTTATACAGCATCTTTCACACAAGTCTGTTCCAGCCTATTCACAATGACATTCCAAGTACAAGCCATATCAACTTCTAACTATCATCACAGAATATTAAATGATGTTGTTATCTCAACATTCTCCCCCTTTCAGATCCAAACTTCACACAGCTTCCAATGTAAACTTCCTTTAAATATATCAAACAAATATCAATGGTTCCCTTGAAGATCTGAATTCAAATCTAGCCTCAGACATCTACTGAATTGTTACCCCAGGGAAGCCACTTAACCTCTGTTTGCCTCAATTTCCTTAATTGTAAACTGGAAATAATAACAGCATTATCTCCCAGGGTTGTTTTGAGGAAAATATGAGATAGTATTTATAAAGCACTTACACAGTGCTTGGCATATAGTATGTTTTATGTGAAGACTTATTTTCTTCCCCTCCCATTGCTTTTCTAACTTCTAAAGATAAAATACATACTCTCTTTTGAGATTATCTATTTTTTAAGGTATTATTTTCTTCAGTCAGGTTGTTGACTCTCTTTTCATGATTTTCTTGCATCATTCTCATTTCTCTTCCCAATTTTTCTTCTACTTCTCTTATTTGGTTTTCAAAATCCTTCTTTTTTTTATCTTTCAAGGAAATTTATTTTTTTTCTTCTTTTTTCTTTAAATTTTATTATAGTTTGCATCATTCATTTCCACAAGATTTTGAGTTACATATTTTCTCCCCCTCTTTCCCCCACCCACCACCCCAAAACAGCCATCCCAGTGTGTCC
>JAQQSV010021809.1:0-10712 GCA_028646515.1 Pseudochirops corinnae | reverse complement strand
AATGGCAGGTGTAGTACCGCTATTTTATTTAGTAATTGGCTTAATACTTATGTGCTGCTTGTGGCGTTGGCTTTTCGCACTTCTTAAAAATAGTCTGATCTCCTTGAAAGCTAACCTCCTCCTTTTGGGGGACCATGGCAGTTACCCGCAAAACAAGAAAAGGGAGATGTAAGGGTGTTTGACGTCATCAGCTGCTGGGGGTGCACCACGACAGCCTGGCGACAGGGGTAGAGGCCCGCACATGTCTCTAAGCCATGGCCGTGAGTGCCTCGTCAGCCTTTGGGCTTGAACAGAGGACGTCACGTAGGCAATGAAGAAGGCATGATCACGCGAGATGTCTCCTTATCTTCAGGGCGGTACGTGAGTGGCTCACTGGGCAATGACGGCACTCTTAGGCGGGAATCAAAAGCTAGGGCATAAAAAGGGGAACCGCTTGAGTGTAGCTCTCTTTTTTTCTGCGCTTGTTGCAATAAAAGGACCTCAAGAAAACTACATCAGTGTGCTGGGTGCTCTGTGGGGGTTAGTTCTTCAAGCTAGTCTTGATGCCGGTGACAACCGAAGCCTGAGAGGAGGAGAACAGCTGGAAGTGGTAAGCTATAAAATAGAGTCCCCAGAGTCCAAGTTGGGGGATACTCTACATGCCCCCAAATCTCTACTGTATCAAACTGAGGATAAGGTCATGATGGAACTTTTCTAATATCTTCCCACAGTCTTCTCATTCAGCAACTTGAAATGGGGTTTGTTTCTTCCATCTTTATTCCTGAAGATGGAAAACAAAAGCACCCAAAGTGATTCAAAGCTTGAAGAAGATCGGATAAGAACTGAGTGTTCTTGAGTTCTCTCACTCACCAACTCCTCCCCACCCCTTATGCAGGGCAAGGCATTCATATCCACCAATCAGGAGAAAGTCCCATGCCAGTGGGCTTTGGGACTAGGGTTACACAAGTGTTCCCAGGTTTCTCTGAAATCTTCCCCTTCATCATCTATTATGGCAGAAGAGTATTCTGTTACCTTTGCATACTACAATTTGTTCGTTCATTCCTCAATTGATGGGTACCCCTTTAATTTCTAGTATTTGCCATTGTAAAAAAGATACTATACATATATTTTATATCATGGGTCTTTTCTCCTTTTTTATCTTTTAGGGGTACAGACTTAGTAGTGGCATTACTGGATCAAAGATTATGGACAGTTGGTCACTATTGGACCAGCCTTCCACAGTGGCTGGACCACATTCACAGCTCTACCAACAACATATTAAGATACCTGTTTCCCTACATCTCATCCAATATTTTTAAAATTTTCTCTTTTTTCAACTTTGCCAGTCTAAAAAGTATGATTTGGAACCTTAGAGTTGCTTTAATTGTTAATAAATTGCTTTAATTTCTCTAGTTATTAGTCATTTGGAGCATTTTCCATAGGGTAATTGATAGCTTGAATGCCTTCATTTGAAAACTGCCTGTTCAGGCAGACTTCAGAAAAACCTGGAAAGACTTATATGAACTGATGCTGAGTGAAGTGAGCAAAACCAGGAGAACGTTGTACAGAGGAACAGCCACAGTGTGTGATGATTGATTTAACCCTTCTCAGCAATATAAAAACTTAAAACAATTCCAAAGGACTCATGATGGAAAATGCCATTCACATCCAGAGAAAAAACCATGGAATCCAAATACAGAGCAAAGCAAACTATTTTATTTTTTGTTCTCATTTTTTTTCTTTCTCATGGTTCCTCCCATTCACTCTAATTCTTCTAAACAACATGATTAATGTGAAAATATGTTTAAAAGGAATGTATATGTAGAACCTATATCAGATTGCATGCTGTCTTAGGGAAGAAGAATGGAAGGGAGGGGGAGAAAATTAAAAACTTATGGAAGTGAATGTTGAAAACTAAAAATAAATAAATTGGCAAAAAAAAGAAAACTGCCAGTTCATATCATTTGATCATTTATCAATTGGGGATTGACTCTTATTCTTACAAATATGAATCAGATCCCAATATGTCTTGGAAATAAGACCTTTATCAGGGAAATTTGTCGCAAAGTTCTATCCCTGCTACACTCCCACCACCCCCACACACAGTTATCGTCTTCCCTAATTTAGTTTCTTTGCTTTTGTTTGTGCAAAAACTTTTTAATTTTATACACTCAAACTTGTTCACCTTATCTTCTGTGATCCTCTTTATCCTTTGGTCCTGAACTCTTCACCTGTTCATAAATCTGAAAGACCTTCTTTGATCCTCTCATTTGTTTATCATCCTTTATATATAAGTTATATACTGATTTAAAGTTTATCTTAGTATGTGTTATGGGATGTTAGTCACTTACATAATGATCACAGGGAAAGGTGAGAAAGAACTAATGGCTTCAGAGAGCTTCAGTGTCATCTGTTGGTGCCAGGAGAAAACTTATGGGAGAATATGAATGAGAAAGGAGAGGATGGACAAGCATAGACGGGTTTTGGTCTGTGTCCTAGGAAGAGACATCCACATTGATGACATCATAGGCTTATTGGATTATTTGAATATTTGAGTATCCCTAGAGCATAACATAATGTCTCACAGATAGTTTTTAATAATGTTTATTAAGTTGAACTAATTTGACTTTGCTATCAAATTGTTTTGATTATGAAATGTCTTCATATAGATTAGGCATAATTCATTTCCTAGAACTACTCTTCAAAGCAAGGGCCAAACCAGGGTAATGGATACATAATTCAGGAAAGCTCAGATTTAAATGAACCTTTTTTTTTTTAACATTTTTATAGATTTTGAAGAAGATCTACTTGTGCTTCTTCCTCAAGCTGCATTAACATGTACCAAATTTTCTAGTGTATATTTATAATTATTTCTATTTAGATGTCTTCTCTGGATACATATTGAAGAAAGAATTGATAAGGATTAGTTAGAAAAATTGAAGATCTTAAGAGCACAGGTGGTGTTATTATCACCACTATCTATTGAAAAGGGCATTTACAAAGAAATGTATAGCTGGTTAAAATTATATTGAGAATGTGATTTAGTGTTGTTGACCATGGCTTAAAATGCAGAAATCTTGGGCACCTTTAGAGTGCACCTAGTAAGGGTTAGAAAGAAATATCTGCCTAGAGTTATAAAATCTAATTAAATGGACTTTAAATTGAAAAGGAACAGGGAGAACACTGTGAACATATATCCACCAAGCTAGGTATCATAAATAAAAAGTATGATGTAGGAAATAACAACAATAGAGATGCTTAGAAATTTATAGGAGACAGTTCAATAAAGAAGCCAGAAATAAAACTTGTCACTTTAGATATCAATTATTCTCTGGCCTACCTCTCACTTCTCCTAGAAGGTTACAGTCTAGGGGTATTCCAAGGGGTTAGAATGAAATAGCATTTATATAATGCCAGACACTCTGCTACATATTTCTTTTAAATATCTCATTTAATCTTTACAAGAACCCTGAGAAGTAGGTGCCATTTTATAGTAGAGGAAAATGAGGCTGAGAGAGGTCAACTGATTTGTCCTGGTCACACAGCTGGTAAGTATCTGAGGCCAGAGTTGAACTCAGGTCTTCCTGACTACAGGTCCAACACTCTATCCACTGCGTCACCAAATGTCTCAGTCAGGAGCTGGATTGGGAGTATTTTTTCTAATGGAATTAGTTCAAGTCCCAATTTCAATGTACCCTGCCCCCAACTGTTAACCACTAGTTATTAATGCCCAGGTTCATTTAACCAATTCACATCAATTAGCTTTTACAAAAGTATATTTGCTTTGAGAATATAGCAAGAATAGGATTACTAACCTTTTCCCCAACACCTGGTTGGGGAAGAAGTGGGTGGGGCACATAGTCCTCCTGATATTACTTTGGTCCCTGGGGAAAGAATGTTCAGACATAATAAGGTTTGTGCATAGTACTGGTCCCACCAAGTTTCTATCCAAATATGGCATAGCCTGTGGATAGTTAGTGTCTCAGTGAACACTAGGCTGGGGTCTGAAGGACACTCTTTGCTCTTAGACCCTTGATGTTGAAACTAGTTGTCTGTAAAACCCTGCATGGAATCCACTCCTAGACCTCCTGTTGACTCATTCTTCTTACCTCTCAAATTTCACAAAGTCATTGCCATCTTCAAACTCCTCCACCTAAAGCAGGAAAGAACAAATCTCAAATCAAAACCTGAACCCCATATTCTCAGGCCATATTTTAGCCTCAGATGGCAAGATAGCTGCCTCTCCTCTCTTCTCTCATTGAAAAATAGCAAGACTGGAAGGAATCAGACCAAAGTACTGGTTCTGACTGAGTAGGGTCTTTTGTATACATTAAAATTCTGACTACAAGGTCAATAAGAAAGTTTCTGTTTTATAACAAGGTTAGCAGACTAGGAACCAGTCACAGAATGTTGGTGAATTCTCCAGATCTCTCTAAGGTATTTCTATTATATTTCAGCATGCCTCTTTGGAAGCAGGATCCCAACCCTCTTCCATAGAGCAGGATGACATCAGTCGAGCATATTGATGCTTGCTCACCTGCTCCCCATTATATGTATAACAAGAACAACTTGAGATTCTAATTCAAGGAGGCAAAGTTGACCTCGTACGTACCTATGAAAATTAGTAGAATAAGACTCATGCCTATGACTTTAAGAGCTTATCTTAAATCCTTATGCAATAAAAATATGCATTCTTGTGAGGAAATCCAAGAGCCAGCAGAAAGCAGCATTGCAGAGAACATTTAGGTAAAAATTGGGAGACGTAGAACAAGAAATGGTATGAAAGCATAATACAGACTACTTGAACAGAAAGGGGGAAAACTGATGAGTTTGGAAACATCTCAAATCTAGTATAAAGGCATAATACAGATACAATAGAAAACTTCAATTATTCAGACATCTCTTCAAGTTCTCCCAATAATTTCTTGACTTGCATTGATAATTTTATCCTTCAAAAGCAGGAATAATTAGCATAGGAATTCTAGAATTGATTCTCACCAACAAACTAGGTTTTTGTTTTGTCATGTTTTAAAGTGGAAGTCATGGAAACCTTGGTAGGAAATGGCTACTCCATTTTAGAATTTGAAGAAACTCTTAATACTGCACCATTACCCTTGGTCATTACCTTTTCTTTGTTGGGAAAAATCCACTATCTAAGAACTCATCTCTCTTGCCAAATGGGTAAGGCAACTGAGGGCAAAAAAAATGAAAATCCCATATGTTCCCTTGTGTGTCTCTCTAGCACACAGTAGGCACTTAATAAATGCTTATTGATTCATTGATGTGCCTCTGCCTCAAGGCTGCCATTAAGTTACTCTGGGTAGGTAACTATGCAGAAACAAGTTTTCCTGTCCACCCTCCTTCCCCATTCTCCATCTCTTTCCTGGTCTGTTTTGCTATGCTCTGGTTGATCCTCTAAACAAAGAAATATCATTCACTAAAAAGAGGCTGAGCAGTTCCTTCATTTTGATAGGCTTTCAGAAAGGAATAGTTCCTCCCACAAGAATCCATCTCTCTATTAGGAGAAGATTGTACACAGTAACAGCAACATGGTGCAAAGATCAACTTGACTGACTTAGCTCTTTTGAGCAATACAATGATGCAAATTCCAAAAGACTCATGATGGAAAATGCTGTCCACATCCAGAGAAAGACCTATGAAGTCTGAATGCAGATTGAAAAATACTATTTTTACCATTTTTTGTTTTTCATGGTTTTTCCCTTTTGTTCTGTTTCTTCTTTTACAACATGACTAATGTGAAAATATGTTTAATATGATTACATATGTATGAGAAAAATTTGGAACTCAAAATCCTATTAAAAATGAATGTTGAGGGGCAGCTAGGTGGTATGCCCTGGAATCAAATCCAGCCTCAGATTTACTAGCTTTTTTTTTTTTACGACACTTTACTAGCTGTGTGACCTTAGGCAAGTCATTTAACCCCAATTGCCCTACCTTCCCCCCCCTCCAAAAAGACCAAAAAACTGAATGTTGAAAACTATCTTTGCATGTAATTGGGAAAAAAATAAAATACTGATTACCAAAAAAAAGAGCCCGTCTTTCAAAAACTCTCAGCTAACATGCTCTTTTGGGCAGGTGGGACTAGCCATTGGAAGCCAATCAGGGGTTGTCTTACCCCTTAAATAGCTACCAAGAGGTATATCCCTGATTCTAGAGCAGGGAAAAATATGCTAAGTAAATTAATCTGGGGAACTCCCATGATTATCCCCATTTACAGCAAACTAATTGCAGACTAAATTAAGCTATTAGATTTAAGCTGTTTTCAAATACTTGAAGAGGTAAGAGAAATTAGATTGGTTTGGTCTCAATGAACAAAACTAGTAATGATGGATGGAAGCTTCAAAAAAGTAAAATTATGCTTGATATTAGAAAGAAAAAATTCCTAAATATTAGAGCTATGCCAAAGTAGAATGTACTGTTATTTCAGTCCTTACCAATATTTAAGGTACTTTGAAGATATTTCATGAATGAATCAGATAAGCTGATAATGTATGAGGCAATAAGTATTTATTACTGTTCATTTTAAGTCTCTCAAGCAGGGGTTTGTAAACCTCTATGTGTAAAAGAAATACAGGGAGGTAGCAACATGGGGAATCAGAAAGGAATGAGGGACTATTTAGACAATGGATTGTCTCAGGCAATTGCCAAAGGAGGAATCAGTTGCCACAGCAAGAGGAGAAAGGAGGTCAGTGACAGGTTTTTGGAGAGACCTCCTTCAGATTTGACACACCCAGTTCAACCAAGTTCACTGCCTGGTTTATTTCTCATGAGTGATGTCACAGTCAAGGAGACACTAGGTATTGGTTGGGGTCCCGCCTAGATTGGTAGAACTAAATCAATAGTACAAACATTAAGTGGAACAATATAAGTAGTGAAAGGACATTTATAGAAGATTACAGGGAACATGTTAGACAGGAAAAGAGGGCATATACAATGTCTTCTTCTTTTACCTTATATTCCCTCCCCATGTGTCCTCTGAGATCCAGGGTCACTGATCTCCTTGTTGTTCCTCACACACGACACTCCATCTCTCAGCATTTTTATTGACTGGCCCCTGTGCCTGGAATGCTCTTTCTCCCATATCTACCTCTTGCTTTCCCTGGCTTTATTCAAGTTGCAGCTAAAATCTCATCTTTTTTTTTTTTTTGAGAGGGAAAGGTAGGGCAATTGGGGTTAAGTGACTTGCCCAAGGTCAAATGGCTAGTTTTTTGTGTTAAGTGTCTGAGGCCAAATTTGAACTCAAGTCCTCCTGATTCCAGGACTGGTGCTGTATAAAATCTCATCTTCTAATGGAAACTTTTCCTGTTTTCCCCTTAATTCTAGTGTTTTCCCTCTGTTGGTTATTTCCAGTTTTCCCCGTGTATTATAGCTTATTTGCCAAAAGTTCTTTGCATATGTTCTCCCCCATCAAATTGTGTGCTCCTTGACAGCAAAAACTATATTTTTACCTTTTGTTGTATATGTAGCACTTAACAATGCCTGGCACATAGTAGGTGTTTATTAAATGTTTATTGACTAACTGAGATAGATATTTCATCTATCTGACATTCAGATTTTCCCACAACTTAGTGCAGTCTTATCTTTTCTGCTCATCGTATATCTACCTTCCCTACACTATGATCTTTAGCTAAACTGGACTCTTTGTCCCTAAATGTTCCCTATGTCTGAATGTTCTCCCTCACCATTTTTGCCTACTGAATTACTATATATCTTTTAAAGTCTAACTGAAATGTCATATCCTACACAAATTGATTGCCCTGGTTGATAGCAACTCTCCTTGATCCTTACATATTGCTTTTCTTAGAAAAAAAAAAACAAACCTTAATGAATATATCATTTCACAATGAGTAGTATAAGAGTAGAGAGATAAGAAAGAGAGACCAGACTGATGCATTCAGAAGGCATGTGGGATGGAGGTCACAGAGGTTTTCAGAATTCTTTAGGTTGAAGAGTAGTTGCTATTTGCCTACAACAGAGAGGGAATGATTAGGGTGAGGTTTGCACAGTTTTCCTACAAGAGTGTTTTATAATACTTTTTGTGTTGAGAAAGTAGAATACTGGGAAGTTTTACTTCAGTGAAAGTAATAGTAAGTAAGTAGAGTAGGTTTCTGCTTAAGTGACATTTGAACTGAGAGACCCAAGAGGTAGTAGAGCAAAGTTCAGTGGAAGAAAGTTAAAGATTAGCTTAAGAGAGAGTTCCAGAAGAGAGGAAATTAAGGGCAGGATGCTAGAAAAAGTTCAAAGGGCAGAATTGAACTTTGTCTCTATACTCTCTGGTCCAGCTAGGCTGAGAGGGCATTCTTCTTAGCCACTGGCTGAGAACGTTGATGGAAGATAGCTGAGATTAATTTTTAGTCTATTCTATTTATATAAGTACATCCTTATCTACATGTTGTTATCCCCTTTTAGAAGGTGAAGTTCTTGAAGGCAAAGCCAGACACTTGGCAAAATATCTGGCACATAAAATAATTTGATGAATGTTTGCTGACTGATGGCAGTCTTCCCTGCAGAAGAAGGCTTATTAATTACACCCCCCACAAGTGAATGACGGGGGTGGTCCAAAGAGCTGTCACCACAGTATCTCTATGTTGTACTGGCTATTAGGTGATCCTGAAAATAGCTAGTTGACAACCGTGAGAAATGAAGAGCAATGTCTGGTGGGAAGTAAAAGTAGAGACCAATGTCTGGCAGGGAGTAGATCTAGCAGAAAACTGCTTTGCAGCAGGGGAAGTATAAGTTGACCTTCTATGTATGTGCCCTGCTCACATGTACATCCCTTCACATAGGAGTCCTGTTCACATGTATTTCCTACGTGTGGATTCCCTACTCTCTATCTCTATAAAGGTCCCTATTCCCTCTTAGTTTATTTGTGAGAGAATAACTCAAGGATTTTTGGGGGGGAGGGGGAGAAGAGGGACAGGGCAGGGATTGCTCTTTAGTTACTCTACTTACCTTGCTAGTTGATGAAAATGCTTTTGTTATAAACTAAATGTAGGAATATAACTGACTATTAAAATTAAAATATACACTAGAGGATTATGAGCTATGGTTTGAAGAGGATCCTTACCTACAAAGATATCTAGAACCTAGGTTAGCTAAATGGAGGGCTCAGAGTGAGACGCTAGCTCCAGAACCATCTTCATTGGTGTTTTATTTTCCTGCTGGTCTGTGAACTCCATGTATCTTCTCTGATAGTGCTTAGCATGGTGCTCTGCATATTGGGGATACTTAATAAATGTCCAAAGCTCAGTTATAATTATTTATTCAAATATTTATAAGTTTCTTCTATGTTTAAGGCAGTATGCTAGGTACTGGGGGAGATAAAGAGACTGACGTTATCCTTTGCTCTCAAGGAACTTACAACTTCATGTCAACATTCATGACTGAAGGTCAGCATTTTAGGGGATATATAAGCAATATGCAATGTGGGACTACTGCCTTGCTTATGTCTTTAAATGAGATATTTTGCTGTCATTCAGTTATTTAAGCCACATCCATTTGTCATAACTCCATTTGAGGTTTTCTTAACAAAGACACTGGAGTGGTTTGCCATTTCCTTCTCCAGCTCATTTTACATATGGGGAAACTGAGGTAAACAGAGTTAAGTGACTTGCCCAGGGTTACACAGCTAGTGTCTGAGGCCAGGTTTGAACTCAGGAAGATGAGTCTTCCTGACTCCAGGCCTTGTGCATCTAGCTTCCCTTTAAGTGAAATAGAGAAGTCATGCATTAATTTTGATCACAAGGACTCGGGGACATATCTACATATGACTGACACATATATTTTCAGTACTTTATTGTTGATTGGCTTTAAAGGTGTGTCTCATTTTAAGTATACTTAATAGATGACAATATAGATTTATGCAAAAGATAAGTAAGGTGTGGTTATAATCTGCATAAAAACATTCTTTACTTTGCCAAAGAACACATACTGGGATTCTTTAACTCAAACTCCCTTTCTCTGTTTCCAATATGAATCAATTTATACCCACTTTATTCTAAGAATATACCTCTATTGTGTAAACAGAAGTCCTTAGATGTGGAAATAATTCACTTCTGACCTAATTCATATTTATAATTAAAGCACATGAACACACATTAATATGATAAAGAGAGCCTAAAAGAAATAAATTCTTTCCTATTATTGTGAGAGGCAATGTAAACAGTCAATAGAGAAGAGTCTCAAAGCCAGGGGCACTTACTTTCTAATCCTTCTTCTGATATAAACAGGTAGTGTGAGCCTGGGCAAGTCATGTAATTTCTCAATCTCAATGCTCTAAGGTCAGTCCCTGAAATATAAGTTGCAGAGTAGGTACAGGCTGATCTGTATTGTAGGGACTGTGTCTTCATTTCAGAATTCCTATTCTATATTTTTTTGGTCTTTTTGGAGGGGGAAAGGAAGGGTATATGGGGTTAAGGGTTAAGCCCAAGGTCACACAACTAGTAAGTGTTAAGTGTCTGAGTGTGGATTTCAACTCAGGTCCTCCTGACTCCAGGGCCCAGTACTGTATTCACTGCACTTAGCTGCCCCTAGAGTTTCTATTCTAATGAAGTCAGAGATCCAGTTCCGGGGGGGCAGAGCAAAGATGGCGGCGTAGCAGCAGCAACATATCGCAGCTCTCACATAGCCACCCCAAAATACCCATAAAATAGGACTCTAAACCAATCCTAGAACTCCAAAACGCACACAAGGATACTTCCCACTAAAGTCAG
>JAQQSV010021808.1:0-10712 GCA_028646515.1 Pseudochirops corinnae | reverse complement strand
GACATAGGAGAGAATAGATTGGGAGAGGGGTTATACAATGGGATGGCTGTTTTGGGGTGGTGGGTAGGGGAAAGATGGGGAGAAAATTTGTAACTCAAAATCTTGTGGAAATGAATGATGTAAACTAAAATAAACAAAAGTATAAAAAATAAAAAATGAAATGAAATGAGATGAAAAAAAAAAAGTATAGGCTGAGGGCTTAATTTTAGCCAGAGACTTGGGGGTGATATTTGTTTTTCTTCAAATAGTAGAATATATGTTATAAGTGAGGATACTGGAAGGTCTTAATCAGGAGAGAGAGAACATTGAGAAAGTCAAAATAAATGACCATAACTTCACCTAGGTACTTACCTAAGACTGAAAAGGTAATGGAATTTGGTGAGAGCTTGAAAAGAGAAAGGAAGGTTCAAATGAATCCAAAATCCAAATTCCTATTGCAATCATGTTAATAGAACAAAAAAAATAGTAATTAATAACATGGCTAAACTAGGAAATTTCAGTATGTTTAAATGGACCATAGGCAATGAACCAATATCAATATTACATTTATATGTTCCAAATGTCATAGCATCTAAATTCACAAAGGAAAATCTACCTGAAATGCAGCAAGATATAAATGGTAACAAATAGTAGGAGATCTTAATGTTCTCTCAAAGGTAGGCAAAACCAACTGAAAGATAAAAACAGAAAATATAAAAGTCCATGCTTTCCTAGAAAATTTAGAGGTAAAAGATTTATTGCATCTTCTGATTGTGATTACTTAAAAATACACATATTTCTCAACAACAATGGCACTTTTATATGCATTAGATCACAGAAATATTGTAAATAAATACATTAAACATACACTTTGTAGACTATAATGAAACAAAAACATTTATTATTTAAGTAAATTTAAATTAAAACATTAATTTAGAGAGCAAAAGCAAAGGGCCTGAAATTAATAAGACAGAACAAACTACAGAAATAATCGATAATTATATGATGACATGCCAAAATTTTTCTAAATGAAGCTAAGACAGTGTTCCAGAGAGGTGGAGTGAGGATAGGATATGTGCCTAAATATACATTAACCAAATAGAAAAAAGAGAATTAATGGAGAGCATGCATTTAAAAAACTGCAAAAAAACAAAAACAAACCAATAACCAAACCCAAAATAATCACAAAAGATGAAATCTTAAAACTACAAGGATATATAAACTGAAAACTAAAATAACTATACAACTGATTTAAAACAAACAAACAAACTCTGGAAGGTGGTACTTCAAAAAGACAGAAAAACAACACAACTTTAGTTAATTTTTTTTTTTAAAGAGGAAGCCGGAAAACAAAATCAACAGAATAAAAAAGTTCATGAAATCATAACAAAATGACGAGTAAAAAACAAATGTCAAAACTCACTAAGCACCATTATATGCAAAGAAAACTGCAAACAAAACCAATATAGAGAATTATCTTCAAAAATATAAAATCCCCTGGAAAGATCTCAAATAATCCAACCTGGTATAAAGAAATAAAATACCTCTAAAGGAACCAACAAGGAGAAAAATTAAAAACCCTCTATGTTATGATGGATTTATAAGAGAATTTTATCAAACTTACAAGAACAATTAATACTCTTATTCACAAAATTGAGATAGGACCCCACTATTTTTATGAGATAAATACAGTCGTATCTAAACAAAGAAATGATAAAGCAAAGAAAGACCTATAAAGGGGTTTCAGTGAAGAAAATAGACTTTAAAATTTTAAATAAAATCCTGGCAAAATTATATAAGAATTTTAACCAAGTAATCATTCATTACAACCAAATTGAACCTATACAGGGATTGTTCAACACTAGAAAAACAATCAATATAATTAGTAATATTTTTTAAAAATTAAAATCTCATAATTATCTCTACTGAGGAAGAAAACACCTTTGATAAAGTTTAACACTCTTTTGTTCTAAAATAAAAACCTACAAAGCATAATAGTATAGACATATAAGAATTTTTGTTTCATATGATAAATTATATCTATCAAAAATCAAAAGAAAGCATTATTTTACAACAGAGATTATATTAGAAAATTGGAAATTAGATTTACCAATAAATCTTGGATTAAAGTAAGGATTTACCTTTTCTCCACTAGTATGTATTACATTCTAGAAATGCTAGCAGTTGCAACAAGAGAAACAAAATGCAAGATACAAATATCGGAAAAGAAAAGATAAAACTATTATTCTAATCAAACTATTGAATGAACACTTTACAGACATATATAAAATAATAACTTAATTTAGGAAAACAAATCACCTAAAATATCAAAGGAAAAATTAAAAAGTGATAATGAAAGAAGAATAACACTTTTTTTCATCTCAAAATACCATATGAAGCAACAGTCATTAAAATCTCTTGCTACTGGTTAAAAATAGAAAGTAAATCTGTGGATCAAGCTAGACAGGGAAGTAGAAATAAATGAATTAACATTGAAACATATATTACTTGGGGGGGGGGAGAAGAAACTCTAATAAGACCTACTAGAAAAACTGGAAAGAAATTCAGCAGAAATTAGACTTAGACTCATATCTTACACCATATTCCACAATAAATTCAAAATGGATACATGACCTGAATATTAAAGATCAAACCATGAAAATTAGAACAGATGTAAATAATGAACCTTTCACAGATGTGGGTTATGGGATGAATCCTTAACCAAACAAATGATAGATACAGTTACAGACCGAAGAGATAATTTTGATTATATGAAATTGAAAAGCTTTTGCATAAACAAAAATAATACATCTAGGACAAAAAGGGAAGGGGTCAACTGGAGGAAAAAATCTTTTTTTAAAAAAAAATCAAATATCTCTGATGAGAATTTGATAACCAAGATATACAGACAAGGACAAGAAACACACAAGAACAAAAGTCATTCTCTGATGTATGAGCATTCACAACATTTGAAAAGTACTCAAAAAAATTGTAAGCTAATAAGAACCATATGAAAGCATTTCCCAAATCACTAATAATAAGAGAAATGCAAATCAAAATAATCCTAAAGCTTCACCCCATATCTAGCCAGCTCTCTAAGATGACCAAAAAAAAAAAAAATGGAAAAAAAAGTCAGTGTTGGAGAAGTAATTGGAAGCTTAATTCTTTGTTGGTGGAAGTGGGAATTGTTATAACCATCCTTGAAAGCAATATTCAATTATTCTAATGAAGTGATTAAAATATTCAGAGTCTTTGATTCAGAAGTTTCAAAGTTGGCATATACCTCTAGGATGTATAACTTAAAAAAATAGTCCCATATTCAACAAATTAAGCATCAAACCATTTTTTGTTATAGGAAAAAAAAATAAGCTGGAAACAAAGTAGGTACTTATTGACAAGGAGATGGCTAAACATGTTGTGATACATAAATCAAATGAATAATTCTGTGTGATAAGATAAGAGTAAAGGAATACAATGAATACCAAGAAATATGGAAAGATTTAGATGAAATTATGCAAAATGAAGTTAGCAGAACCAAGAAAATAATATGCATGATTATGTTAGTGCAAAGAGAAAGAACGATCACCATAAAGCAATCACACCTGAATGTTGGGAAATTATAAAGAATAAGCTGGTCTCAGGGAAGAGATATGAAAAAGAAACCCTCCTCTCCTTTTCCCCCACCTTGCCCCTTACAGAGGTTAAGTCTGGGCAAGTGGAACATTACATAAAAAGTATTAATAATATTTTCTGGTTTCCCCCCCTTCTTTTCTTAAACAAAACAAAAGAAAACAAAAACAACCTTTGTAATAAGGGATGATTTTCTGTAAATGGACAAGGGGGAATACAGGGTAAAATAGAGGTGATGTAAAAACAAACAAAAAAATTGCTTTAAAAGCCAATTGTTTCCGTCATAAAAATAAAGGATTTGAAAATAATCATTAGTTTAAATATGTTTAAAATAAAAGCTGCCTTCAACAGGTGATTGATGCAATTAATATTGTATACATTTAGGAATTTTTAAAGCCAGAGGCACAGCTTATGATCACAGGAAATTTAACCAGTTTCCTGATGTGTAAACAAAGGATGCAATGACGGCATATGACAGCTTGTGACATCAACACCTGAGTCCTTTTCCTCCTGGTTCTGGTACATATTAGAGTACAATAGAGATATGACCAAGAGTTACCCAATTGTGCCCATACTACAAACTAACTTTAGTCATCTCCGATCCAATGGTTATTCTGTTTTATACTCAGGGAAAATGAAATGAAGAAATACCCCAGTCTCAGACAAGAACACTCTACACTCCAAGCACTTCTGAATACAGTTAGGAGTAAACAATGCACCCAGGAGTGAGTCAAGGCATTCTGGGCATTTCTCTCTAGATCTGTATCATCTTTCTCTGGAGAAAGAGATCTTATTTAATCAGACTGCCTCAATACTTAGTTTTCTGAGAGGATCAAATAAAGGATCAAAATAAAATGTCAACTGTACCACTAAGTAATTAAATAGTGCTCAAGCAGGTGCTCGCAAAATGATAAAGCATTATATAAGTAAAACTAATGGTGGCTTATTTGTAGGAAGCAGTGGTATGCTCAAAGAATGCCTTGACTCTCTAATCACTGAGATAATTAAACAGGGAAGTACATCAAGCTGAAAAGAAGTGCTTAGACAGTATAACTCATTTGTTTTTAAAAACAAGAGTGAACTTTTATTATTGACAGTGAAAGGAGACAAGTTTTTTTTTTTTTTTAAAGTTTGCCAGTGCTGTTGTCAGGCAAAAACTGGCACATTTTCATTTGAGATTGACACTTCTCAAAGACAGAGTGATTGTTCGTGTTTCTTTTGGTAAGTCTGTAACATGTCACAAGGATTACATCTGATATGTAAAGCAAATTCAAAGCCAAATACTGAGAAAATGTGCTCCAGCACATACGCTCATATCAAATGACTTTTTTAAAACAATCCCATTTATTAAAAACTATAATTAGTTTACAATTCAACCCCTATATCTCTAGATGAACTCCAATCTATACTTTCAAGAACTTTTAAAATCTGGAATATATCATGTAATGCATTGGTTATCCTCCTAGCTTTGTGTCTTCCCCAAATTCCCCATAAGCAAGACATCTATTTTTTTAAAATGTAATATATATCTATCCATAGATCTAATGCGTATGCATAAAAATAAGGATGTGACATGCATATATGTACATACACATGTATATGTTTGTTAGAATTATGTATAATTGATCTCTATATATAATGAGTTATCTATCATCTCTATAGATATGTAGATATAAAAGATATAAATTCCTGTATATACACATATATGTATATAACAGTTGATATATGTTGTGTGTATGTTGTGTGTATATATTCTATTTATATCACCTAATTCGTAAGTATAATATTTTATATTATTACATATTCTGTGTATATGTGTTTTATATACACACACACATACACACACAATTTATGTGTTTATAATACATATTGTTTTGTGGCTGTTCAGTTTTTTGTCATGTCTCACTCTTTATGACCCCATATGAGGTTTTCATAGCAAAGATACTTGAAGAGTTTGCCATTTCCTTCTCCAGCTCATTTTACAGATGAGGAAACTGAGACAAACAGGGTTAAATGACTTGCATATGATCACACAGTTAGTGAGTGTCTGTGGCTGGATGTGAACTTAAAAAGACGAATTTTCCTTATTCCAGGACCAGCACTCTATCCACAGTGTGACCCTGTTTGCCTCAGTTTCTCATCTGTAAAATGAGCTAGAAAAGGAAACCAATGAAGCATCTTTGCCATGAAAACCTTATATGGGGTCACAAAGAGTGAGATGTAAGTGAACAACACCACACACATATATTCACATGTATTTTTAAATTTAATTTTCTAAGTGAAAGTTATTTGCTTGGATAGAATGTAAGCTCTTTCAGGAGCAGCTCATTTTTGTTTGTATCCCTAGGACCTAGCACAGTGCCTAGCACCTAAAAGGGTCTTAACAAATGCTTGAGAAAGTAGTGAAGGAGCCCTTATAGCCCATGGAATAAAGCCAAGAAGCTTGGATGAACATTGCCCAAGAAATGGATGCCTGAAGCTTGTCATTCATTTTTGGAATAGCAGGGAATCATAGTGACCAAACATGCGGCAGGAAGAGGAGAAGCAGAGCTAAATTATGGCTAATTTACTGCCTCATATATATATATGTTCTATCCAGATGCCATATATATATATGGCATCATTCCCTGCCTCTATAACTGCCATATACCAAAAAATGCTGTGAGGTACAGTCGAATAGTTTGGTTGAACAGAAGTTTCATTCTAAAACCCTGACCCTAAGCCAGGAGTTTTAAAAACTTTTTTGGTATCTTGGACTTTTTGGCAGACTGCTGAAGCCTAGAGACCCCTTCTCAGAATGTTTGTTAATGCCTACAATAAATTACTAGGGTTAAAAACATAACCAATTAAATTGATATAGGATTATCAAAAACATTTGTTTTTAAAAATATAGACTTCTGCTCTAATATCTACCTATTCATCAAAGCTACATCACTATAATCTAGCACCATAAATACAACTCATCCTATTCTAAGGATGCTATCTCACCTTGTTTGTATGGAGAAGCCAGACTTACCTCTCTTACTCTGAATACACTAAATAGAGTTCTTATATCCCTTTAAACAAAACAACACTCCATTCATAGGTAGGCTCAAAAATGGAAAAATAGTTGGAAACCTAGAAGAGTACTCAGTAACATGAGAGAACAGCAAGATAACTAGGACATCTCACTTATATGCTGTCAAAATATCATTATGCATCATTTGGAAATCATCATTGCTCTCTATCATAGCAAAGCAGAAGTATATAAATAGAATGCCTTAATTTTAGTATAAGTTTTGAGTAAGTAGATGATCTCCCAACCTCCAAAAAGCAAAAACAAATTTCTGCACTGAAAAATAAATTCCCCCACTTTCGTTCTTTGCTAGGACCTGAATATCCACATCTGGTGGGAAGAAAAAGGAAAAGATGACTAAGGACTGCCCATCTCAATGTTGTTGAATTCAACTTGAATGTGAAAAGGCCTAAAGGAGACTGATCAAAGAGTACAGGAAGTTCTATCCAGCTGTTGCAATAGTCTGCCAAGAAACTTTGTGTGACATTTAGGACAGAATGGAAATATAACATGAGATATACTATACACTCAAGACTAAACATACTGTTTAGTTACCGAATACTATTTATTAGTAATATAATCTTAGATCTTTGTAGCAAGATGAAGTTTTAGAATTTACTTCCTGGTAGAATGAAATTGATGAATAACTATGGAATCTTCTTTTTTTATCCATTTTAATGGACTTTAGTCCACGCAACATAGTCTCTTATGTGAGCTTGAAAAAATAAGAAGTTACTTCCTGGCTCTCCCTAGTAGAGCCAGAAGACATTGCTAACTCTAGTATGCCTATTTCCTTTCAGTCCGAGATATCTAAGTATTTGTATAATATGTGAAAATGCATAATATATACTTTTAGAGGAAAAAAAAAAGGAGCTCTTAGCATAGAGCTTAATTGCGAATGTGGATGTACCTATATTTCATTGAAAACAATCTCTCTACTTCCTCTCCCTCTCAGACTTCATTAGTGTTCTCATTCAACCATTGAAGATCAGTTCTGAGAATTTAGCAACTTGTCAGGATCACACAGCCAGTGTATGTCAAGGGTAGGACTTGATGCAGAGTCTTCATAACTCTGTAGCTGGTCTTATATTCATTATCCTAGGTTTTCTCTTATGTATAAAATCAACCATAACCTATGTAAATCTTCAGAACACCAGAAAATAAAAACAAATATAGTTAATGGGTTACCATAAACTATATCTAGATAACACTAAGGATTTATATGTAAAATGTAAAACAGTATGTGAGTCATTAAGTAATTATTAAGTGTCTGATATGGTCCAGGTAAAAAGAAAGGGGGAAAAAATCATCCTTGCTCTCAAAAGGTCACTGTCTAATAGGGGAAATAACATATAAACGATCATGAAGAAACAATATGTGCAGGATAAATTTGGATTCCTCTCTTAGAGAGAAGATACTAAGATTAAAGAGAAATGATAAAAGCTTCTTGAAGAAGGTAGGACTTTAGCTAAAACTTGAAGGAAGCCAGGCAAGCTAATGAGATAAGAGGGGCAGGATGCCAGGCATGGACAATGAAAATGTCCAGATTCAAGAATCATAGTGTCTTGTTTGAGAAAAAGCAAGGATGTCAGTGGTACTAAATGATAGCGTGCCTAGGTTTATGAAAGACTTTGGATGACGAAAAGATTTTATATTTGATCCTGGAGATGACAATAGCCAGTAGAATTCACTAAATGGTGGCGGTGACATAGATCTGTCCAGATGGACTAGAGTAGAGAAAGACTTGAGGCAGGGAAAACAAGCAATATTTTAGTTTGTTTTCCAGTGAAATTATAATGCTATGTGATCAATTCATTTGGTAACCATGAGAATGATTGCTTAGATAGGTAAAATGTTAAATTGATAGTGACAGATATACTCATTCTTTAGGAAAAATGAAATTATTTTTAGCATTTTGGGAAATTAATCCAATTTTACTGGTGGGGAAAAGTTTTAATTTTTCTGAGACAAGCAATTCTTTTCTTTTTTTTTTTTTTAACAAAAAGCTTTTATTAACACCAATCAACCAAAACCAGTACTTATTTTATTCTTCATTGGCCTAATTATTCATATCCCTATATCAGAGTTAAACAAGATCTGCAGAAGATGAGCAAATAAATACTCATTGGGTAAATGTTTGTCTAAAAGTAAATGAATTACATTTACGCAGTGCAGACCAGGGCTCTGCCTTCAGATATGTATAATCATTGTTTGGCATATGATTGTGCCTTTATCCAGAGAGTGACTTTCAACAGGCCAAGTCCACTGTCAATTTAACAAAGAAAATAAAATCTATGAACAATAATGAAAAATAAAACAGCAGAAGTCACCCTCAAGAAACATAGAACAGTCTGTGTCTTTGAGGCTGGTTATATATTCATTTTTGTATCTCGTTCTTTCTCATTTTTATCAATTGACTAGGCAAAGTATACCCACTGCAGCTTTGAATCTAAAGGAAACTAAGAGATGTACATCTGTGCAGTCTCGATATCCATTTTCACCCTACATTTCCCAAAGTCTTTTTGCCAACCTCCTGACTTGGAATGGTTCCACTATAGATATTCAATGTGTTTAAGAGCTAGTGACTTCTACCTAGAGCCATAGAGAACACTTTTTAAAGTCCTCCATAACCTGGCCCCTTCCTACCTTTCTAATATTCTTACAACCTTACAACTCCACATATATTGTAATAAGGATATTGACCTTCTTGCTGTTCCTCTCACATAATACTCCACCTTTCCATTCTGAGAGCTCTCTCCTCCTCCTCTGACTTCTGGTTTCCATGGATTCCTTCAAGTATCAACCAAATTCTTCCATTCTATAAGAAACCATTCTCAGTCCTTCTTAATCTTAGTACCTTCTCTCTGAGGAAAAGACTCCAATTTATCCTGTATATATCTTATTTGTACCTAGCTTTTAACCTGTTATCTCCTCCATTAGACTGTGAGATCCTTGAGAGCAGGGACTGGTTTTTGCCTTCCTTTGTATCCCTAGAATTTAGCACAATACCTAGCACAATACCTAGCACTTAATGAATGCTATTTGGCTGACTTGTTGGTCTTCACTCTGGGACCAATAATTACACAGTGATGTATTCTTCTTGACTCAAAGGAGAAAATTAAAGTGAGCATATCTTAAGTACCCTCAGCAAAAAGAAAGAATAAAATACCTAAATGAGGAAAATCTATAATTTCAGAATGAGAGAGTTCTAGAAAAAGAAACCCAAACAGTTAACTAACTGACATAGTTGGTTAAATGAATACAAAGAGAAATAAGCATGATTCTAAAGAATAGAGCAGAAACAAGAATGGAAGTTGTAGTGAGTTTATAGGAAACAAATATGATTTGTTAAAGAAGTAAAAGCTGAAGAAAATATTTAGAGTTGCTTAGCCTATGGGAGAAAAATTTCAAAACACCTTCAGTGCTAAGTTCAAACATGCTAAAATGTATCCTAATAATCAATGATGGCCAGCTCTTTATCTCAACCAAGAATGAAACAAATGCCAAAAGTCCATGAACTTGAGTACATTGCCATTTTGTTTGATACCCTTTAGCTTTTCTATGCCCTTCCTAAAATGCGGTTCCTACAATTGAATATAATATATAATATTCCAGAGATCATTTTACCACAGAAGAGGATTATTATTATGCCTTGACCCTATGCATTAATGCATTGTAAGCTTGCGTTGGCTTTCTTGTTGACAATCCCATTTATTAAAAACTATAATTAGTTTACAATTCAACCCCTATATCTCTAGATGAACTCCAATCTATACTTTCAAGAACTTTTAAAATCTGGAATATATCATGTAATGCATTGGTTATCCTCCTAGCTTTGTGTCTTCCCCAAATTCCCCATAAGCAAGACATCTATTTTAACAGAACTATTAAACAACCAAAACACAATATCACAACAGATTGAATGTAGAAGTAGATATGAGAATCCAATTGTCTTTAAATAAGTCAAACATTAAAGAGATTTGTAAAAATATATAAAAATAGTATCATTCTTTTCATTGATTTTGTTTTGCTTTGGAGAATAATACTT
>JAQQSV010021807.1:0-10712 GCA_028646515.1 Pseudochirops corinnae | reverse complement strand
TTTCCTTTGTTTGGTACATCCTGTGATTTGTTTAAGTTCACCAGTCAGCTCTTTTCCAATCCTTTATGGTGTCCTTTTGCACCTTGTAATGATTATATCTTCTTCTAGTCTTGCTACCCTTTACTGCAAGTGTCATGAAAAGAGGTTTAATCAGTGTTGAAGTGATGTTCCTGACCTCCATTAACCAATTGGTTAACCAATATCCTCTCATTTTCTCCTGACAAAACACACAGTTAATGTTCTTTTTGTCAAAGTGCTGGCTCTCCTTAACGTATCTCTATGACTAGCATGAAAAATAGAAAACAAAGCTTTTTTTGGGGTATCATCCAAAAAGCCTCAATGAGCAAACAAGACCGAGAAAACAACATACACAATGACTATAATGTAAAGGGAAAGAAAATAACAAAATGATAAAAACAGAATGCAGTAAAATTAAACCAACAGAGATTGGTCTTGAAGAAAAGATATGAAAAAACATCTCACCCCACTTCTTTGCAGAGGTGGAGGAACACTACATATAACATCAGACATTTCCTATATCTTGAATTGCTGAGCTGCTCTCCCTCCTTCCTTAATTTTTTTTAATTGTATAAGTGATGGTTCTTGGAGTGGAGTTGAGGGTGGGGAGGGTGGGATACATTGAGAAATGTAGATTATGTCAATCAAATAACATTAAAAGGAGTGTCTTGGGCTAGTCCAGTGATGGAGCAGCAGCAAACCAGCTCAGCAGAGACACAAGCCCAACCCAGACATCACATGCACCAGTGGGCTTTATAAGGACAGTCTTTAGGAGAGACAGAGGAAACTGAGGCCCACAGTCCCAGAGTTGCAAGTTGCTCTGGCCACATGCATTCCCTACACATGTGTGTACATCATTACTCTGGTACTTTGTGCCTACTCTCTTTCACTGGCACTGTATGCATCTGCACAAGAGCATTCCCTAGGTTCATGGGCAGAGTGTTAACTAAGTATTATTCTTACTCTGCCTTTTGAGTAAATGCTTTTTGTTAAGAGTTAATTGAGTCAACTGGCTGAGTTGTTCCTTCAGTAGATATTTACAATGGGATGACAGGTCTCTGCTTCCATTACTTTTTCCTTCATTAACTCTTCTGCATGGCAAGTAACTCTCCTATAAGGTGTTGGAGGAGTGGGCCCCTTCCTTGTCTCTTCAGCTTTTTGGTGATTGTGAATTTGGCAATTAAAGCACATATCCTACCTGGGAGAGCCCAAGACTGTAATTCAAAGCAAAATTTCCATTTCCATTCTGGGACTACTATTTTGGAGAAAATGATCACCAACAACAAGATGAATCCAGGTTCTGGCCTGGTTTGCCAGAAGACATGGACATGGAGGGAACTATTGGGACAGCGTGGGGCCAAAGTGAAATGTAAAATATCTATTCAATAGTCATGCAAACTGCACCACATATTGATATTGGAAGTAACCAGCTTCCAGGAGAGTATGTCATTAATTTTGCTTGTGAAGTTTTCTGTCAGCACATACTTGTAGGTTTTGTGTGTGTTAAGCATTTCTTTTGTGGGGAGTGAATAGATAGATAGCTGTCCTATGCTTGATTTACATTAAACATGGAGTAGCTTTCCATTCTTCCCATCTGAGTAGATCTTGGACATCAGCTAAAACCTAACTTTTAAGTAATTTCCCCTGGGGTTTCAGCATCGGTGTGTAAGGAACAAAAAAAGACAACAAGACAAGAAGACCCCTATTCCTTTATTTGGAGACCAGGCTACTCAAGTTTTGTACCAGGTCTATATGCATGTTTGGGTCCTTAGTGGAGAGGAAGAGCTTGCAGCACCCCAGGCTCCTGGACCCCACTTAAGACACACTCTTTTTTTCATTATAGCCTTTCTCTGTCTCTAAGTAAAAAGCGCCTAAAAGGTCATCAGTTCCATCCTCTTGACATATCCCTATTTCATACTATATTCTCTAGCCCCAAATTAAAATATAATTAATGCTTTTAGTGAAGCTGCTAATTTATTAAAATATAAATGCTTTCATTCAACCACCAAACATTTATTAAAAACTAATTGTGTACAATGAAATCAACTAGGTTCTGGGTATACAAAAATAAAGGAGATAGGGTGCCTGACGTTAAGGGCTAGGAAGGGAAGGTGATACATATCCAACAAATTAGAGCCCAATTACAGCAAATAATGAATCCTGTGAAATGATCTAGACCAATGAAAATATGCAATGAATTTTTTTTGAAAAATAAGACTTTATATATGATAGCAAAGAATAAGAAAAATGTATTTTTCTTATTATCTTATTATTTCTTATATCTAAAGAGAAGTCTAAACTGATATGACAAAAATGTTATTGTCATTTAAATATTTTAGCAGCCCAAACTGTCTTATCTTTCTTTAAGTCTTCATATATACGCTAGTAGGAACCAAGAGGTTTATCCACATCTCAGAAAATTTGAATGTTCCCATTCTCATGCAATGAACCAAGCACAGTTGGATGACCTGGGGTATTATCTAAAATCAGCAATACTGTTGTCTTTGTGATATTTTACAATAGGTGAGCTAAAATAACTTGAAAACAACTCTTTAAAAACAGCTTTAATCACTAACATTTTTTTATTTGATCACCAAAAAACTGAAAGTGATCAGTGGTTGTAGCCTTCCAGAGTGTGAGAATTTTGAGACTGATAAGCGAGCATTAGTTTTATCTTTCTACATTACCTTCCAATAAAAGCGTTAGGCAATCCCTAGACACTTTAAATCCAGGCTGAGTTTTTCTTTCTTTCTTAGAAATGTAAGTTCTATAAGACATTCCTCCTCCCCCTCCAACAGAATAAACCTGTTCATCCACATTAAAAATTTGTTGATCAGTGTATCCACCCTCATTGATTACCTTGTTCAAAACATCAAGACATTTAGTTGTCACGTCCTCATCTGCACTGGCTGCATCTCCATCTGCACTGGTCACCTCCTTGATAATTTGAACATAGTGCAATTGAACTTTATTTTTAAAGTATTCAGGCCAATCACCATTGGTAGTAAAAGTTTTCTTTCATTTCCTGACATAAACCTGAAGCTTTTGTCTGAGTGGTTACTCTACTTAAAGAAACATTTTTTTCATTGCAATCTTTAATCCATGTGGCTAAAAGGTTCTCCATTTCTCTCACCGTAACACTTCTCTTCCTTGTAGTTGTTTGCAAACCACACACACATGAAAAAAAAGACTGAAGAAATTTTGCATTTTTTCTTTTATTTTGCCTTCTTCTTATATAATATTCCAAAATAGATTCAGGCATTCTGACATCTTACTCTATCTTAGAGTGACTATGACTTCATGTCACTCAATTACATAAAATTTTTGTCCTTATGTAGTAATAAGCATCTTCCTTTTTTTGTGCTGGCAGTATTCCCATCTGAAGTAGTCTTCCTTTTGTCCATTTTGTTAAAGGCTCTTTTAAAAAAAAATTCACACAGCTGTTGGTGATATGGTACACAGCTGCAGTATATCACATCCACACACAATGATAGGCAAATGCAGACTAAGGATGCGAGGGGGCGGTATATTAAAACCCTCAATAAACTCATACCATGTCACATTAATTGAATTTTGGCTCACATTAAATGTGACATGGCATCTTTTCGTAATTTACACTAAAATGAATTTCACATTATTCAAATTTCTATTAATCTCAAGCTAGTTATAATCCAGATTAGACTGTGGCTAGAGCATAAGCTATCACTAAAATCCTCCTCCTATGCTCTACCATGGCATGGAGGTGTGACCTTCAGTCCTCTAAACTATAATAATAGGACATGAGCATTGGTGGGTTGTAGCAAGCTAGAAAGGCTTTGTGTATTGCCCTTGGGACAAATGGTGTACCTGTTGTCCAAGTACTCTGCTACACAAGTAGCAAAATTCATGAAGACCATATACTAAGGCATGGAGGGTTGGTAGTCTAAGTTAATGGAGAGATTATTTATGCCAAATACATCAAAGGACCATGAGCTGAGATGAAGGTTTTAGTTATAGTTGGCTTCATATAGTTGGAAAAAGGTGACATTTGAGTTTGGTCTCTGAGGATGATTAAGATGACATTCTAGGTTCAAAGGAGCTTTAAAGCTAAGGCTGAAAAACTGGAAAGACTTAATTGGGAAAACTTTTCTCAAACTACCACTCCATTCCTAAAGAGCATGAACAAAATCTTTAGTTTGGCCCTTCTGGATGAAATCCCCACAAAAAGTTCTTTTCAAAACCCCAAGAAACCTGGTAGAGGCTCCAAAATCAGTCCAATTGCTCCAATGATATAAAGTGTACAAACTCCTTTACTCCTGGATTTTGAATTTATGTAAACAGGAGAGATATTATGGTATCCTGGCTAGAGGGATGACCTTGAAATCAAGAGGACCCGGGTTCAAGTCTTGCCTCTGGTGGGTGACTGGGCAGATTACATTCCCTCCCAGTGTTATTAGGCAACTCTCAAAGAATATAAATTACAGATATGTTGCTGTATAGATGGAAAGGAATCTGCCGGTCACTTCCTGAAAGAAACCCCAAAATGAAAACTCCCGGGAATATCAAAACCCAAAATCCAGAATTTCTGGGTCAAAGAAAAAATAGTGTAAGCAACCAAAAAGAAAGAGTTCCAGCACTGAGGAAGTACAATCAAGATCACACAAGATTTAGCAGCTACAACTAAAAAGGAATAGAAGACATAGAATATAATATTCCAAGAGGCAAAGGATACAGGATCACAGCCAAGAACAAGTTACTCAGCAAAGTTAAGTTTAATTCTATGGAGGAAAAACAGAGGATTTCCAAGCATTTCTGATGAAAATATTAGAGCTAATTTAAAAATTTGAAATTCAAAGAGAAACAAAGGTAAATACAAGCTAGCATTTGGAAAAGACTTTAAAAGGATAAAAGATTTAAATTCTATTGAGTTGAAGATGTCCCCTAAGCATTGTAATGTCAAAGATGGAGGGCCTGGGAGTGGTTTTATGTTTTGATGATATGAAAAGAAGAAAGGAAAGGGCATATACTAGAGAAGAAAATAGGAGGAAGGATGAAGAGAACTTAACTTCAAATAAAAGGTGGTGAAATTTGAAGAGTATGAGGAGGGAAATGTGTGTCACTTAAATCTCACTGTCATCTGAACTGGAAAAAAGAAAGTAGAAGAGAGAGAAAGACAGAGAGAGAGGGAGAGAGAGAGGGAGAGAGAGAGAGAGAGAGAGAGAGAGAGAGAGAGAGAGAGAGAGAGAGAGATTGGGGAAGTAGGAGTAAATAGGGAGAAGGAAAAGCAGGAATAAGAGGAAGGGGACATCTAGGGATGGATTATTCATAAGGAAAACAAACTCTAAATTCAGAGCTAAGATCATAGCTTACTTTTAATAGTAAAGAAAAAAAACATTCTAGGAACCTGTAATTGGTGAGGGTAAGGGAAAAGGGGAATAGAAGCTATTTGCATTAGACATAGAGCATCGGTACTGAGTTCACTCCTGTTTCATACTCATCTACTATGTAAAGTGGTAACAAGGAGCAAAAAGAAGAAACAGAAAGATAATAAGATGGAGGGAAATATATAAAATTAAATTCCACACCACCCCCCCCCCCGCCCAATCCAATGCAATGAAGAATAGGAGAGAAAGAGTTAACTGGGGAAAAAAATCTTTGTAGCACCTTTTTCTGATAAAGGTCTTATCCATGTTAACAAGGAACTGGTTAAAATTTTTGAGAATAAGAGCTATTTCTCAATCAATGAATTGTCAAAGCATAAGAGGCAGTAAGGTAGTTCTCAAGAGAAAAAATTCATGGTAATTATAACCATTTGAAGAAATTTCTTCTTAATTGCTAATAATTAGAGAAATGCAAGTTAAAGAAACTCTGAGGTTCTATCTCACACTCATCAGATTGGTAAGGTGGATCAAAAAGGGAAATGACAAATGTAGGGGCGACAGGAAAACACACCCATTGATGCAGTATTGGTAGAGCTGTAAATTGGTCTCACCATTCAGGAAACCATTCGAAACTAAACTCCAAAAGTTACTAAATTGTGTGTACCCTTGGGCCCAGCAATACTACTACTAGGCCTATTATCCAAAAAACTAAAAAAAAACTTAAAAAAAAAAAAAAAGAATGAATACTTTTATATATACACAAAAAAACTTTTATAGCAGCTCTCTATGTGATGTCAAAATTCTGGGTGCCCATTAATTTGGGAGGGGCTGAACAAATGATGATATTTGAATGTAACGGAATACTATTGTACTGTAACTCAAGACAACCAACATTTATTAAGCATCTTCTGTGTGTCGGGTACTGTGAGAATCCTTGGGATTGCAAACATACACTAAAATGCCAAAGCCAGTCCCTGCTCTTCAAGGATATCACAATCTCATGGGAGGGAAACATGCAAACGGCAGTGCATAAACAAGATAGATACAGGATAAACTGGAGATAATCAGGGGAATCGCCTCCTTATGGAGGGTGAGACTTTAGCAGGGGCTTGGAGGAGGCCACAGAAATCAGGATGCAGAACTGAGGAAAGGCTTGGCAGGAGGACGGCAGGTGAAAATGCTGAGAGATGAGTCAAAGAGAGTATTGTTAAAGAAACAACCAGGAAGCCAGCAGCACTGCATCCCACAGCACTGGGGAGAAGGGGGACTCCTGGTCTCAGGAGACTGGAAAAGGAGGAGGGGGCCAGGTTATGAAGAACTTGAATGCCAACCAGAGGGTTCTGCATATGATCCCGAAAGCGATATGAACTAGAGGGATGACACAATCAGACCTATGCTTTAGGAAGATCAGTTTGACAGCTGAATGAAGGGAGGATTGGAGTGGGAAGAGATCTGGAGCAGGTAGACCAACCAGCAGGCTATTACAATAGTCCAGGCATGAATTGATGAGGGCCTGTACCTGAGTGGTGGACATGTAAGGAGGGGGTAATATGAGAGAGGTTATAAAGATAAAATTGGGCTTCTAGGTTACACAGATGACAAGATGAAGGGCATTTTCTCTAAAGCTTACAACCTCTCAAACCTCTCCAAAATAGAAATTATGAGCCAGTGATGGAGCACAGCTGTCTTCATGGTCTGAGATACTCAGAACCCAAAGACAGTAAAAAATTCCATGAACTAATGTATAATTCATGATCACTCAGCACCCCTCCCCCATTCACTAACCAGGCTCCTAGCAGCAAGTCTGTACTACCTAATTCAACCCAAGGGCTTGCAACAGAATGCAACTGCACACCCTAACCTTCCCACACCCAAATCCTTTTCCAGTGCCTGAAGATCCAAATTCCAAACTGTAGAAATTTGCTGAGACCATGAAAGTGCATTGGTGGCATTCTGTGCTACAATAGAGCTTTGCAGGAACAGAGGTAATGGGGTTGGACGCATGTCTGGGCTCTTAATAGAGTTCAACCCTATAAACCGACCCCTGCCTTTTCCCAAGACCAGGGAGATCCAAACTCCAAATGGCAGAAATTTGCCCAAGTTAGGATAGCAGCAGTGTGGCAATGCTCAGAGGAACAGAGAGAACACAACAGGATGTTGAGCGTGTAGGCTTGTGTGGTACTCCATTAAACCTAAAGGAGAGATTTCATCACCCAGCTCTAGTTAGTTCTGTCCCCCCAAGAACTCACTGGGGCACAAACTTGGACTGTTGAGCTGTGAATTGCCCAGTATGAAAAGGGACTGAGATGCTTTAAGGTCCAGCCCCCAGGCAAACCACCACGGGGGGTTAGGGGAAGTCAGGAATTTACCAATAGGGGAAAAAGGGGAAAAAGACTAAAATTACCAAAGATTTCAGGAGAAAGAAAACTCAAAGACCTTTAGTATAAGCAGATAAACCATAATGAAGATATTAATACCAGAAGGAAATATGGCCACCAGATCTAGTAAAATGAATCGAGGCATCTATGAATAAATAACTGCAAAACAAAGGGAAATGCTTCAACAGCCGGCAATGCAGAAGACCTCATGGACTTTGAGGAGAGTGGAGACCTACCACATGCTGCTGCTGAAAGGTTTAAAAGAGAAGTGAGAATTGGGAGAGCAGAGTGTATGGCCCGCACAGTGAAAGTTAGTCGAATAGAAAAATTTGAATTCATGATGGCAAGTCTCATCAAAGAGAAAGGGGGGGGGGAGAGAGAGAGAGAGACAGAGAGAGAGAAAGAGAGAGAGACAGAGAGAGACAGAGACAGAGACAGAGAGAGAGAGAGACAGACAGACAGACAGAGAAAGAGAGAGAAAACAACTTATTGGGAATATAAATTCATAAGAGTAAAGGACAATCTCAAAGAAAAAATAACTTTAAAAGAAAACATTTTGTACAAGCAAATTCTTGAAGACAGGATGCAAAAAGACAACCTCAAGATCATAAATCTCCCAGAAGAACATGAAAAGTCAAAAAACCTAAACACCATAATGCAAGACACAATACAAGAAGATTGTCCAAAAATTCTTAATACGGGAAACAAAGATGTCAGTAGAAAGAATCCATAGATTTCCCCAGTGGGGGTGAGGAACAGGGCTTCAAGATACAGAGTGGTTAATTTTTTCATATCTTATTGAGAAGGCAATCTGTAAGCAACTAGGAAAAAAGATCTTCAAATACAAAGGGAAGGAAATTCAAGTGACATAAAATTATTCTATATCCATCAGAAAATACAGGTAGGAATAGAATAATGTGCTCTGAAGAACAATGAATATCAAGATGTAGCCCTTGCTGATCTACCCTACAAATCTATGCTTAACCACAGATCAGTGGTTCTTAACCCTCCTAATGCCATGACCCTTTAATACTCATATGTGGGCATATGTGGGTGTATCTGCATGTGGGCAGACCCACCTGGAAACGGGTAGAGGAGTGGTGTCTCAGTTCCTGAGACCATTGGAAATACGTGTTTTCCAATGGTCTTAGGCAACCCCTGTGAAAGGGTTGTTCGACCCCCAAAGGGGTCATGACCCCCAGGTTGAGAACCGCTGCCATAGATAGATATGCATACTCAATAATAAAGAGCCATTTGAAGAATTCTTAGAAAGAAAACTAGACCCAAAGAGATTATCTGCTTCTCAAACCCCTCAGACAACAGAAATGTAGGGGTAAATGAATATAGTGGCCAAGGACAGCAACAGCAGAGTGACAGGAGAGGGACCATGAAGAGGCTTCTTGTATGTCAAGAGAAGACAAGGAATCAAGATGAAGGTGAAAATCAGAGGGCATTGATGGCAGAGAGGTAGGGCTAGAGCATTATGGACTGAGCTTATGGCACCCCACCTATAGGTAAACCCATTTTTTGGAGGAGGGTGGGATTGAATTACAAAATGGGAGGGTGCATGGAAGGGGAGAGTGGTGAGGGTAGAGAAATGAATGGGACATGCATTGGTCAAGTTAAGGGCTAGTAGTGTGAGGAAGGTGACTCCGTTGGTCTCTTAAGAAGAGGAGGCCTGTGGGGGCACAGAGGCAGGGAAAATGATTAAAAAGGGAAAGAAATAAGAGGTGGCTCTGTTTTGGTGGTGAGTAAAGAGAGAAGTTCTGTGGAGGGAGATGGGGACATTGTACCGGGAGCTGTCTGCAAGGATACCATTTGTCCTGCCTTGGGAGAGAAGAAATTGAAACTTCTGGGGTCAACTGACACTTGAAATAGTGGGAGCATAAGGACTCAGGGAAGAAATTTCATTGAAAATGGTAAAAGGAGGGGACCAAAGGAAGGATATATGTCAGTAATAGGCTGCATAATAAGGGATATGGGGTAGGGGAGGGACATAGTGCTACAGGGCAAGTGTCTTCTCTATTTTCAGGAAGTGGCATTTTCCTCAGAGTAAGTCACAATGGAAAAGGCAGGATGGAGGAAAGAACTAAAAAGCAGAGGCAGAGATTGCTTATAGATACCCAGAATGGGTATCTCAGAAGTTTTGACTTGATGAGGAATGCCAAGAATAGAGAGGGATTAGAGAAGCATAGGGACCATGAACCAGAGAATGAAGATCTAGAGTAGACAGGGAGATGGGATAGTGAACAGAGGGAAGGAAAGAAATTTTTTCTGGAAAGGGGTACAGAAAATGAAAATTTAAAAACTATTGAACAGGGCTAGTTAAAGGGGAGGAGAAGAAGGAAGATACTACCTGACAGAGAGGAGAATAAAAGAGGTGAGGAATGAAATAGCCAAATTAAAGCAAGGGGAAAAAAAAAGAGAATAAGCAACAATTTCAAAGGTAATGGGAAAGCAAATAGAAGCAGTGAGATCAGAAAAGAAGGGAAGTAAACCAACGGGAATGAAGCCACCTTTAAAAAGATTATGTTAAAATAACTGAGGAGAGGGGGCGGAGCCAAGATGGCGGCGTAGCAGCAGCAACATATCTCAGCTCTCACATAGCCACACCAAAATACCCCTAAAATAGGACTCTAAACCAATAGTAGAACTCCAAAACGCACACAAAGATACTTCCCACTAAAATAAGCTGGGCTACGAGGAACCATATCAGCACTGTGAACTGAAACCAGCCTGGCCTAAAGCCACAGCTGTGCCCCGGGGGCTGCTGGACGGGAGGAGCAGAGGGGCCTCTCTGGTGAGTGGATTAGCGGCAGCTGCGAGCAGCGTCCAGAACTAGGTCAGTGAGACTTGTGAAATTAGGAGAGTAAAGCAGTCCGGCCCAAAAGGCCTCCAGAGCAGAAAAGCAAAAGGCAGAGGTTTTGCACCCGCCTCTGCGTTGCAGCTTCCTGCA
>JAQQSV010021806.1:0-10712 GCA_028646515.1 Pseudochirops corinnae | reverse complement strand
AAGAAAGAAAGAAAGAAAGAAAGAAAGAAAGAAAGAAAGAAAGAAAGAAAGGAAGAAAGGAAGGAAGGAAGGAAGAAAGGAAGGAAGAAAAAATTTATTCACTAGAAGAAATCTTAAGGATCTCTTCAAACTAAGTATCTTCCATGCATATGTTAAGATCGTACTAGATGGCAAGACAGATCTAGTCATGGAGATAATTTTGCTCATCAACCCACTGAGTTATTAATACCAAATGAGGCAAAAAGCACTAAAACACATTATATCCAAAATTTTTACCATTGTCATGGAGGGTGTCTTGTATATAATACGAACAGAAGAGAGATTTCATAATTAACATTATCATCACTGCGTTGCCACCTTCATACTGTGTGTATACACTTCCCAACCCCCACCCCAGATATATATATATATATATATATATATATATATATACACATTTATATAATCATGCCATAAATCTGCAAAGTTGCTTACATATATGTCTATCTATATTTATGTATTTGTTTACTTATACACATATGAATATAGATACACACATGTATGCTTACATACAAATATACATATATACATGTATGTATTGTGCATTTGTTTGTGTGTGTAAAATCTCATTCAAAACCTATAACAAGCCCTTTGGGGTAGCTGCTATTTTTTTCCTGTAAAATTTCCTATTTGTTGAAATATTAGCTAAGGAATTTATCCATACTATGAAAATAAAATACATTAAAATGTATATTATCATATTCTGACATTATTGAATGAATTCCAATTTGAGTTGGACCACAAACATATTTATCTTCTGCTATAAATTGACAAAGAGTTGGACCCTCATTTAAATAAGGGATATTAAATTAAATGACATCTGGAAAACTTTAAGGTGTTTTCAAAGATCCAACAATGTGTGCTGCTACCAACACCAATGTTTTAACACCATTTTCCTTCAGGATATATAGCTGTGAGTCATGGAACACTTCATTCTCAGAAAAATCTAAATGATTAAGGACTCAGGTTTAATTGAAAGCCATCGAGGAGGCATGAGAAACCTGTGCCATATTACCAATTACACCTTAAACTGGAGAAGTATTATAAAAGATTATTATCGAGGACACATGAGCAGCAACAATAAAAGTGGATCAATCATATGATGAGAACAAGAGATAAAAGAAAACAGCCTAAGTGATGTACTGGTATCTATTTGTTATTGAACATGCACAGAAATGGAGGATGACCTCTAGTGTTCTAGGCTACATAGAATTTATCAAATGACATAGGTAAGAACCACACAGGATGAAAACGCATGAATATATTTGTTGATGGAGGGAATAGCCATATAGATGAGATCTTATATCACCTGACTTATTGAAATGTGGCAGGGAGTACACAGCTTAAACTGGCCTGTAAGAATTTTTTATCAACATTTTAGTTTGAGCATTTACATCTTGGAAATCAGTAAATGATATAAGCAAGCACATGAGTTGTTGTTTTGTTGATTGTCTAGACTTAGGAAAGTGATTGAAGAAATGTTAATAAAGCAGATAAACTTAACAAGAGTGACTTGTATCAGATCCATAAACAGTGAAAGAATTTGACCAAACGTGATAGAAACATTTGCATAAGATGAAAATGCTAATTCTGATTACATAAAATTAAAAAGTTTTTGCACTAACAAAATTAATGCAACTTAAATTAGAAGAAAAGCAGCATACTGGAAAAAATGTTTCAGTAAACGAGACGTCTCTGCTAAAGATCTGATTTCTAAAATACATAAGGAACAGAGTCAAATTTACAGGAATAAGGGCAATTCTTCAATTGATAAATGGTCAACATATATGAATAGACATTTAAAAAAATTAACATACCAAGGAGCAGTGAGATAATGGAAAGTGTACTGGCTCTGGAGTCAGGTAAATTTAGGTTCAAATCATGTCTTTGATGTATACTGTCTGTATGACCCTGGTCAAGTTATTTAAACTCCCTAAACTTCAACTTCCCCATGCTTAAAATTATGAGAGTTGGACCAGATAGCCTCTGAGGTCCCTTTTAAATCTATATATAGATCTACATAGAAATCCTCAAAAGAATTTTCTGGCACTAAAATGTGTATTTCTAATAAATATTACTAAAACGTGTCACTGTGTGCGTCCCCTTGTGTGATGTGGTAGCATAAGTGAAAAGGTATTCTGCTGTTTCTTAGTGGTATACCAGAAAAAGCTCTGGCTTCAGAGTCAATGGACCTGGTATTAAACGTCACTTTTACTACTTATAATCCATATGACTTGGGTAATTAACAACTTGTCTGGGTTTTAGTTTCCCCATATGTTGAAAAGACTTCTAAGGTCCTTCTTTCCCTAAATTTAGTATCCTATGATGTAGCTGTGGGACCAAGCCCAGCTATTTTTCATAACCATCATGGTTGATATTCTTTTCCTGTCATTTTTCAAAAGGTTTAATAAATAAGAAGACTACTTTTATTCATATACTCTATATAGAGCTTTTTCTTTGCAGCAGCCACAAAGTCACTTAATGCTAACTGGTAAAATTAATTCTTCCTCCACGATCCTTTTCCTATGATGTGATAGTGATGCTGAAGAATAGGTCTCCAACTCAATGATCACCATCCTTGAATGCCAAAGACTCTAGCAATTAGAGTCTTTCCCTTGATGTTTTTTTTTTTACTCTTTTATTCACCTCCAAATCAGAAATTGGGAATGCAAAGCATCTTAGATTCTATGATAATTAAAAACTGCTAATCAAACCCTTGCTGTGACAAAATGAGAGTTTCTAAAATTGTCTCAAGGTACCAGAACAGCAGACGTCTATTTATGAGATACTTCTAATAGCTGCTCATATTTATATACCATTTTAAGGTTTACAAAGTTACAAAGTTAAATTTTCATGTTTTCTTCTTTGATTTTCAAAACAATCATGCAAGATAGGTTCCATTATTACTTTCACATTATAGATGAGGAAAAAAAGTTTAGAAAAGTTGTGACTTGCCCAGTGTGATACAGCTAGCAATTATTTGAGAAGGGAATTGATTCCAAATCTTTGCGACTACAAATTTAGAAGTCTAACCATTTTGTCAGACTAGCTCATGATAGAAGACCAAAGATTTGAAAAATATTTGCCATTCTAAAAGGTGACAAAAGGAAGTCTAGATAACCAAGAAGAAATGAAGTCCCTATGTATGTGTGTGATAACAACATGACTTTCTCATTCCTTTCTTGTTAAAAAAAAAAATGTTTCCTATTATTTTTGTACATTGCTTAAAACCCAGCCTTGGTTAGATTTCCCAGTTTCATTCTGAATACTATCCTTTGCCAGTTTTGAACACTGGTTGATAAGCTCTCTCTGTGACACTGAAAATGCTAGAAGGGTAAATGAAGAGTTGGGAGGATAATTCCAAAATGAACTTCAATAGACATTAATAGATAGATGATAGAGAGGAAGAGAGATAGAGATAGATAGATAGATAGATAGATAGATAGATAGATAGATAGATAGACAGGTAGATAGGTAGATAGATAGATAATGTATTATGGATTTATTGTGTGGCAGGCCCTGAGTTAACCCTTAAATAAGTTTTTTTTTTTTTAAATGAGCAAACTAGACAGTCTCTACTCTTAAGGAATTTGAATTCTAATAGAAGACATCACAGAAAGAGGAGAAGGAAGATGATGAAGAGAGAGTGGAAGAAGAGTCTCTGGGTGGTGAAATGGCAGGCTCTGGGTAGGTGGAGTACATAGGAGAGTAAGCTGGAAGGGAAATGAGTAGTATGGCTTGGGCTCCTCATGGTATGATGTATCTAGATAGTGGCCTGTCATTCAGAGATAGGTCAAATGGTGTGATTATCCTCAGGGTTAGCAGAGGGGTGGTACAGAG
Organism: Pseudochirops corinnae; assembly: GCA_028646515.1. NCBI lineage: Eukaryota > Metazoa > Chordata > Mammalia > Diprotodontia > Pseudocheiridae > Pseudochirops > Pseudochirops corinnae. The sequence continues at coordinate 6,833 of JAQQSV010021806.1, read as the reverse complement.
CAGAGCTGAAGGTGAACATTTATTGAATTATTTTATGCAAGATGCACTGGTGTAGGGATTGAGTACAAGGATAAAGGCAAAGCCCGCAGTTTCACTAATAGAAGGAATTGTTTGATGAGGAAATTTCCTCTACTATAGCTAACTGGCATTCTCTCAGCTATAGTCAATCAACTCACATTTATTGAATACTTATTATGTGCCCAATCATTGTGCCAAGCACAGGAGTCTTAGAGAACTATCCTGGGGAGATAAAATGATAAATTATTTGTTCAGGGTCCCACAGTCAATATGTGGCAGAATTAAGGCTTAAATTCAGGTTATCCTGACTCTGAAGCTAGTTTTTATCTTTGCTATCTCTCTCATTAGGGATACAAAACAATCAAGCAAACAAACAAATTAGAGTCCTTAATTTTAAGAACTTATAATTAAATGACATTACACACTAATGGGTATGCATTTGATCCTCTAGGATGTTATAGGAAGTCACTGGAAGTGTGCTTATAGTAAAATTATATATGAATTAGAACGTTTTTAAAAAATTATTGTAAACAAGATAGATTACACACACACACACACACACACATACATACACACATACACAAAATGACTTGGAACAAGGAGGCTAATTAAAAAGCCATTGCAAAAAATGGGAAAAAGAAGTGATGAGGATTTGAGTCATTGAGGTCAATGCAGTGTAAATAAGGAAGATAGAATTTTTGTACATTTGATAGTAGAGGTAAAATCAGCACGGCTTGATAACTAGTGTCAAGGATGAAGAAGAAAAAAGAGTAATGAGAAGTGCATGATTTTGAGCATGGACAACCTGGATAAGGATTTTGTCACCCTTATCCATAGGGAAAGGGAAACAGGAAATAGACATTTCATAAATATTTGTTACATGAAGTATATTGGTAGGAGGGAGAAGTTGTGTTGTTATTTGGGGGAAGAGGGAAAGAATCATGAATGAAATTTTATGTATGTTGAATTTGAGTTGCTAGTGAAATATCTCAGGAGTCCAATAAGCTATTAGGAACAAAGGCCAGAGGTCTGAAAAATGTGAGCCTAAATATACATATTTAAGAGGCATATGTTTAAAGATGATCACTGAAACCATGGCAAGAAATGGGATCTTTAAAGAAGAGTACACAAAAAGAGAAATGACAAAAGACAGAGTTTGAGGATCACTCACACTTAGGTGTTGGAAGAAGGAAAATGAAGCAGCTAAGAGGGATGAGAAGAGAATGATGTAGGAGAAAAAGCACAGAATCCCTGGGTGGAGAGAATATCAAGAAATTGCCATGAGCTACATAAATGCCAAAGAGGGTGAAGGTATGGTTAATTCTGAAGTGATCTTTCAAGAGCGTGGGCTTAGAAGTTAAGACTCAACTTCTTGGCCCAGTTCTGTCACTAACTTATTGTGTGACCTTGGGCAAATTCTCTTTCTGGGCTCTATTTCTTTGTCTATGTGATAAAGGGAATAGAGTTGAAAGGGACTTCCTAAATCAACTTTTTCCATATTCTATTATCTTCAATTTCTTGAGGGGAAAAACAAAAAACATTCCAGTGCAAAGGTAGGAGAGGACAATGAACAGTTCTGAGGTAATTGTAGTTGATCTTAGAAAATGTGTGTGTGTGTGTGTGTGTGTGTGTGTATATGTGTGTGTGTGTGTATGTGGGTGCTGAGAAGATATTACATCATATGCTACTTTACATCCTTCGCAATGCACATCATCATGCAGTACCCATAGTAGATAACCAGTCTAACATGGTATCATAAAGAGAGTGCTGAATTGAAGCCTTTTCTTATTCCTCCTAATTCAATCCTCTTTGTTGATTTTCTGCAATTAATCCTGTCTATAGATTGTTTGTACAACGGTGTTTACATATTCTTCCCCATTAGACTGTGAATCTCTTAAGAATAAGTAAGGAGGGTTGTTGTTGTTGTTGTAGTCTTTATTTGTATCTCTAGTGTTTAGCACAGGACCTGACATATACATGATAGAGCCACAATAAATGCCAGTTCACTGACTGACAGAACACCTGTGACATCAGGAGCATGCAACCTCTCTGAACCCCAGTTTTCTCATTTACAAAAAAAGAGACTAACATTTAGATTAGTTATCTTCCAAGGTTATTGTGCTTTGCAATCCTTAAGTTCTACAAACATGTAATATTCCTATTAAAAAATTTGTGGAATGAATGAAGCTCTTTTTCACTTCTTCCCCATTCTTGAATACACTGTCTATCTGATGACTTCATTTTTTTCTGAATCCATTCTCTAGTGAGAGAGAGAGACAGAAAAAGAGAGAAACATTTATATATTTACACATATATAGAGATAGATATTTTATATTTCATATGAGGGTTTATATACATATACGTGTATGTGTCTAATATATATATATATATATATATACATACATATATATGCATGTGCTTATTTTGCTGAATTTTTCTCATTCACTTTGATCATGGCTAAAGACAAAGGTTATACTTTCTGATATCTAGCTAACAACCACCAACCATACCGATATCTTCTCACTACAGAGCAAGAAAGAAAATCATGACAGACTAAATAGCCACTTTTCTAAACTTCCTTAAGTTATCCATGATTTTAAGTTAATTTCATTATTTGTTTATCATGCTTTTCAAGCCAAACAAGTTATCCTTTCGATGGGGTGGCTGAAGTTCTAAGTTTATATAGTGCAGTTCCATTTCATTATTAGGTTGAGAAAGTACCTTAGTATTTCCTTTGTGGTGTTAAGTAAAATTAACTGTGATTTATATTAAAAAGTCATTATATTTACATATTTAATATGTATGAGGTTAAAATTGCCAATATTATAAGAAAGTAGCACTGTTGTATTCATTAAGTTTGTTTTCTACCAGATTCCCTACATCTTCAGTGGACTAGAAGAATGACTTCTTTCAGTTCTTAATGGCAGTGGTACCATAGATTATTTTCCATCATTTTAAAAAGAAAAATTACTTTTTTATTTTATTATTTAAAAAATTCTTAGTTGCTCATCCTCTTTCCTTTCATCTCCTCCTCTACTCACTCTACACAAGTAATATAATATCCATCTTGCATGTAAAATCATGGAAAACATATTTCTATATTAGCCATGTTGCAAACAACAAGAACAGCAACAAAGTGAGAAAATTATACTTTAAATTTATTTACAGTTCATCAGTTATCTCTCTGGAGGTAGATAGTTATTTTCATCATGAGTCACTCTGAATTGCCTTAAATCACTACAATGATATGAGAGATTAAGTCTTCCAGAGTCAATCATCACTACAATATTGCTCTTACTGTGTACAATGTTCTCCTGGTTCTACTCACTTCACTTTGTATCAGTTCATATAAGTCTTTCTGGGTTTTTTTCTGAAACCATCCCCGTCATCATTTCTTATATCACAATTGTGTTCTATCACAATAACAAATGACAACTCATTCAACCCTTTTTACATTGATGAATATCTCTTCAATTTCCAAGTCTTTGCCACCACAAAAATAATTGCTACAAATATTTTTGTGCACATGGTTTCATTTCATTTTGCTTTGCTCTCTTTGGGAGGAAGGAAAGAAATAAGGAAGGAAGGAAAGAAGGAAGGAAGGAAGGAAGGAAAGAAGAAAGGAAGGAGGGAGGGAGGGAGGAAGGGAGGAAAAGAAAAAAGAAAAAGAGAAAGGGAGAGAAAGAAGAAAAAAGAAAAAAGAGAAAAGAGGAGGAAGGGATGAAGGAAGAAGAGAAGGGAAGAAAGAAAGAGATGGGGAAAAGAAAACCAAGGGAATGGGAAAGAAAGAAAAATAATTGTATACTTGGCACAGTATAGACACAAATCAATCAGGCATAAAAAGAAAGAAAAAGCTTTTATAGAAAAAAATCCAGTAACAAACAGATGCTATATCTAAGGGTATCTTTCCTTAGTAAATAAATCATATGTATATATAAAAGAAAGAAAAAAAAAAGTTTACTGTGGACTTATGGTTTATCCACTCAGGGCCCAGATGACTGTCTCATAAAATAGGGCACCTGTTGTATCATCTCTTAATTATGGCCTTATTATGCATTGAACTGCATGATCATTGTGGAGATAGATAGTTTCCATAAATAGTGTTTATGGAACATCTGCTCTGTATCACTGTGCTTGCAATATATGCTAGGATAAAGTTACCTAGATTCTGTCAGAAAGAAAGTGACAATTGGAATACTTGAGAACTGTGAAATTACAAAAAAAAAAAAAAAAAAGTCGATATGAACTGGAAAACCAAAAGTCAAAAAGAGAGTAAGGGAGCCAATTCTCACTTGATTTAGTAGCTTTTGATGCCATGGTAGGTAGAGTATCAGACAATAAACTGGAAAAGTGAGCTGGGACTAAGACCAGCTTGTGAAAAAGCCACAAACTGGTGGGTAGAAGGTATGCCATGTTGTGAACTGGGTTCTGAAGATCATCATACCTATGTTTCCATTTAGATTGAAGGACTCAAACAAGAAGATGAATGTATGTGCAGGGCTGATATCCAATCCCTACAAACAGAGACAAATATATACATATGCTGTCTATGAATTTAAATCAAACTAGATAAAAGTGAACTCAGTAAATCAATTACCCAAGTTGTGGCCAAACCAACCTAAAATAAACAAAACAAAACATTTATTATGCAACTACTATACACAAGGCACTGTGTTAGGCACTAGGGAAACAAAGGGAAAAAATGAAGAAAAGTCATTAATCTTAAGCTTATTTTCTACTGAGGATCTACAACATACAAATAGAGAAGTATACATGTAGTGATTTAAAGTGACCAAGTCTCAAGTATAGGGTTTTAATAGAGAATTGATGGGAATAATGTTGAGAAGATAGCTAGGGCCCAGATGTTGATGAACTTCAAGTATTAAACCAAAGAGTATAACAGTCATTCAATAGAAAGATCTTAGCAGTAGAGATGAGATGACATGAGGAAAAGCTCCAGAGGTGAGAAATTGAATGATGAGTTCAGTAAATAAAAATTAGAAGAATTTAAGTGGGATGTAGATTTCATACAGAGGAAGAAAATCAAATAAGCTTGAGAACATAAGACTGTACATATAAAAACATAGACTTTATGAGTGTGTGAGGTTCACATTCAAGCGGTTGTGTCATGCCACAGGGAACTGTTTGAGGCCCGGGAATTAGTTGGGTCACGTGGAGGTCAGAGCATATAGCACTGTCTCCTGCCAGGGGATACTGCATTGCTCAGGACTCTCTTGTGTGGGGTTACCCTCTGTTCCTGATTGGCATCTCCACACCTTGAGGCCTTCATACCCTTGTAATTGCACTCCCCCTCTCACAATTCTGTTCAGCTGGGTTCTATCATGTGTGGTAGTTGGATTTGGGCTCTATTTAAGACCTAGGGCTGGGAGGCATCTTGGGAAGCCTGCCTTAGTATATAGCTTCAAGGCTTCCCCATGGAGAGACCTTAATAAACTTTTCTGTTTGGATCTCAGAGCTGCGACTCTTCTGTTCCTGAAAGGTACACTAGCGTCATTGAGTTGTGTGTGTAACCGGCTGCCTCTGCTGCTAAATTAGGGCACTCTAAGAGAGAACCCTGACAAATGGTGCCCGGAACAGGGACGCCAGGAACTGGGAAAGGAGCAGGGATGGTAGGAAGGCCTGCGGAGAGACCTCTCAAAGAGGATGCTCTCCAAGAGGACTGAAGAGCCTGGGAATAGTTGCTGCAGGACTTACTTAGCCCAGAGCCCCAGGGTAGGGGATAACACATATAGCTCAGGATTTGGAGGTGTATGCTAAACAGACTAAGAGGCTTGAAAAGCAAGCCTTGAACATCTCGCCCAAAAGGGCATAAAAATTTGTGAAAGATAGTTTTCAGGTCTCTCCATGGCTGCTGCTTTGCATAAAAGCTTGCAGGTGTTTGAGGATTGGGCTTGCTTTGATTGTGCCAGGTCAGGTCACTTTTCTCCACAATGCAGGCACCCCTCTTGTGGATCCTGCAAATTATGCAAGTGGCTATAGGCTAAAGTACCCATCACCTGTGAGGTGATGCGGTCTCTGCCGGCTGAGATCCAGGTGGCCAGGATGGGAGAGAGTCACCTCGGCATCACAATTTCAGTTAAAATGCAAGAAGGAGGGACTCCAGTATTTCCCAATTTCTGCTATTTTTTTGTGGAGTATATTAATAATATGTTTAGCATCAGAACTAAAAAGTGCCAGAGGTGGCTTGGACGGACACATTGGTTTAACACGGCTTTTTCTGATGTTATCAAGTAAGTTTCACCTGGCTTTCATTATCATCTGGAGAGATAGCAAATTAAAAAAATTTTTTTTTCAGGAGATCGCCTATAAATTCTATGTGAAGCTTTTGGATCCATTTTGTTTATTTGTGTCTCTCTGTTTTGTTTTTGTCTTTATGTGAGAGAGTGTGAGAATCATTTGTCATTTTGTCAAAAAAGTATAAACAGAAATTTTAAGACTTTCAAAGGTTTAAAAATCTCCTTCCCTTCACTCCACTCTGGCCAAGTGGGGTGAGGGAAAGGTGACAAGAAATAATATGGGAATTTTCCCTTGGATTGAAAAGAAAAAAGTAATTTCCCTGACTCACGTATTAAAGAAAAAATTTTTGAGTTTCAATTTGAATTTATTTTGGTCATTTTAAGGGAAATGTGAAAAAGTGAATTAATACCATTCATAACCTTGTGCTAAGATAAATCAAAATACTATACTAATTGGCATTTAGGCAAATTGGAGTTTGCTAAAGAAGGAATAAATATGGGCTCTAAAGCACAAGGTAAAATTAGCTAATTAAGAGAGAGAGTGCTGTAGAAACAATA
>JAQQSV010021805.1:0-10713 GCA_028646515.1 Pseudochirops corinnae | reverse complement strand
CCAAACTGTCTTTTGATTCTAAATCTGTCATAAAAGCTATATTCTTAATCTTAAAAATTAAGTGGCAATTACTTAAAAACCAATAGATTTTAAGATTTGCTTGATCTGAAAGTCTTTGACCTTTTTGATTAAGGAAGTAAGGTAATAAGTATTTATATGATACTTACCAGGGATGTACATATAGATAATGAGGTTGATGCACATGTTGCCAGAGCTAGTTCAGTGTTTGGGAAGCTCCAAAGGAAAGTGTGAGAAAGAAGAGGTATTAGACTTCTTACCAAACTGAAGGTCTACAAAGCCATTATGCTGACTGCATCGTATGCCTGTTAAATTTGGATAGTCTACTAGTGCCATGCCAGGAAATGGAATTGCTTCCATTTGAATTGTCTTGGGAAAAATCTGAAGATCGTTTGACAAAAGGTACCAGACATTAAAGCCCTTTCTTGAGCTAAACTGCACAGCATTCAAACTCTATTGCAGAGAGTGCCACTCTGATGGGCTGGTCATGCTATTCAAATGCCGAACATACAATTGCCTAAAAAATTATTTTACAGAGATATCACACAAGGAAGGCACTTACATGTTGGTCAGAAGAAGTGATACAAGGACATTCTCAAGGTCTCTCTGAAGAACTTTTAAATCGTTTGTGTGACATGAGGGATGCTGGCAAAAGACCACACAGTATGGCATGCCCTTATCAAAGAAGGCATTGTGCTTTATGAGTGAGGCAGGATTGCAATAGCTCCAAAGAAATGTGAGATGCACAAATTTAGAGACATCTCCACTCCAAATGCTTATATGGACTCTTTGTGCCCAACCCATGGTAGAGTGTTCTGAGCTCACATTGGTATGATCAGCCATAGCCAAATACACTATACCTTGACTCCAACACAGTGATGTCACTTTGGTCCTATTAGAGAATGAAGGAAAACAATCACTATATGTCATGCAGAGTGCTAAGTATTTTATAAATCTTTCATTTGATCTTCATAATAACCTTGAGAGGTAGGTGGTGTTATATCTTATTTTACATTTGAGAAAACTGAGGCAAACAGAGGTTGACTCCCAGAGTCACATTAGCATACACTTAATAAGTACCGAGGCTGGATTTGAACTCAAGTCATCCTGACTCCAGGGTCATTGCTTTATCCACTATACCACCTGTTATCCTACTAGTGCCTTCTTTACATCTGAGACTGCTTCCAATTTACCTTGTGTGTATGATGTATGTATGTAGTTTCATGTTGTTTCCTTCGTTAGGGTGTAAGCTTCCTGAGGGCAGAGATCATCTTTGCCTTTTTTTCCCTTGTATCCCCAGTGTTTATCATATAATAATAGCCTAGCAGCTGCTAATTGACAACTTGTTGAATTTTAGATTAGGAAAGTAACACTCAAAGAGGTTAAATGACTTACCTACAGTTACATGGTTTACAGTTACAGTGTTTCATGGTATCTGACCTCAGATTCTCCAACTCCAGAACCAGTGCCTTTTTCTCTGTTATCTTGTAGATTGATTAATTGCTGTTACTATTAGATTAAGGCCACTAGATTTAAAAAAAAAAAAGACTTTGTAACATAAGGATTTTGAATAAGGATAACTGACATTTATATGGCACTTAAGATATATTATCTTTTTGGCTTTTCCCCAAATTACCCGATGATGCAGCTAGTATGGGTATTATTAGGACTGTTTTACAAATAGGGAAACTAAGGCACACAGTGTATTGATTGTCCTTGCTCATATTTAGTTGTTGGTTCATTTATTTGTTTCTTTTTAATAGTTTGCCTAAGGTCAAGCAGCTATTGATGGACAGATTCAGGCCTTAAAAAAATGGCTCTTCTGATTCCGTTTCTGTACATTACACTACAGCTACCTATGTCCCTGTCTACACATGGAGTCGAAAGAATGTAAAATTTAAAAATCATACTATTTAGCCATACTACTTAGCTGACCCAGTAACATTCACCAATTTATAACTTTATTCATTGTGAGGTGGAATCAATAAACTGGCCAGTGTTGTTCTACAGATGAAATCCTGTCCTTATGAATTAATCCATTTCAGTTGCCCTTTCCTGCTTTTCAAGAATCTATAAATATCTACATATTCTTCAGTATAATCTATCCCTATTTATTGTACGCAAAAGACAGTCAGCTAATATTCACAAGTAGGGGAAAACTTATGAGAACCCTAATTACATAAGGTCATGTTTGCCATTCTATTCTCTACCATAAGCATTTGTTGTTTTATTTAAAAACAATACCCTCTGGTTTCCTTCGCTTATTATGCTTATGGCTACCTGCCAATAACAAGTAGTATGCTTGAATTTTACAAGCATCATTTGAATTTTACACCTTAGATTACCTAGAAAGAGTTCAGTTTACATTTTCTGGGAATTGGAGTCTTTAGGATTAATGAATGAAAATGAATAATAATTATCTTTAGGACAATTATGAAGAATTCTCCACACTGTTCTATCAGAGTACAGGACCATATAATACAATTTTAAGATGCTTAAACTTGGAGCCAGAGGACCTGAATTAGAATCTTTACTCTGCCACTTACTACTTGTAAGATATTGAGTAAATCATCTTACCTTTCGGGGCTCAGTTTCCTCAACAGCAAAATGATAAGTTGATCCAGAAGACCTCTAGTATCTCTCCCAGCTCTAAGCCTATGATTTCTATATAAAGGCATCAAAGAAGAGGCTAGTTAATAAATTTAGTAACATATTTTCTCTCTTTAGGATATTGATCCTAATTCTGTGAGTCACATATACACACCTTCCCATTCTCACCCTATCATATTAACAAAAAAAAGTGGAAGTAAAGACCATACATACTTTGAAGGAGGGGCAAGGAGAGACAAAAAAGAACTTACACTTCATTTTGTAATTTCTGCTAGCTTTGCTCCAGTGAGATAACTCCTTCAAAAAGTAATATCCCTGGCACCTGCACTTGGAATTACATTTCACTAATCATGAACCCCAGTGGGAACTGTGTTAGCAGGAAGATTCAAAAGTCATAGAAGAAAAAACAGTTGGAAGAAGGAATTAATTCTTAGGACTAAGCATGTAGAAAAGAACACAACCACAATGTTCTTCTCCAATTCATAAGTTCATAGATTTACAACAGAAAGATACTTCACTGGTCATCTGGCCTTTATTTGGCAGATGAAAAAATTGAGACTTAGAAAGGCTAAATGACTTCTCTAATATCAAATTGGCAATAAGTAGCAGAGCTGAGGTTTGAACCTATTTACTTTGACTCTAAATTCAATACTCTTGCCATTGGCTTGTTCAGTTCTAAAAGTAAAATAACCAGAAACTACTGTGATATACAACAGTTCTTCCTCTGTATTCTCTGTGTTGACAGGTTATTTATATGAAGTAGTAAATAAATCAGGCTTTATAAGATTTCAGGGCTTAAGGTAATTAAAATATACAAGGGATGCTTTGTTAAGTTAAGGATAATGGTAAGGAAATTTGACCTAAAAGAAGTGTTTTTGAAGTATGAACATTCAATTTAGTCTACAAAAAGTCTAGATTTCCTTTCTACTGTGTATCAGGATATTTTCATGTAGTTAGTACAGATTAGGGTGCCTGCAGGGCTTCTAACATGATAGGGAGGTAACATTGTATGGTGGAACAAGCATAGCTCAGGAATCAGAGGACTTGGGTTCAAATCCTGCCTCTGAAACTTGTTTTTTGTGTGACTAAGCCAATTACTTAACTTCCTCATGGCTGTTCTGCAAAATGAGAGAGATATGTTATGATCGAATTATTTTAAACTAGATGGTCCCCAATGTCCTTTCTAATCTTAGATATAGGTCCCTATGATCCAACATTGCCTACATATCCAAACCTAAGTGAGATAATATTTATAAAGGAATTGGGCTATCCTTCATAGATCTATACTCAATAAGAACCTGTACTTAGTAAACAGAGAGCTTAGCACAGAGTGTGGCACACAATGTTCTTGCTGTTTAGTCATTGTCTGTCATGTGACTCTTCATGACCCCATTTGTTTTCTTGTCAAAGATACCAGAGTGGTTTGCCACTTCCTTCACCAGATCATTTTACAGATGAGGAAACTGAGGCCAACAGAGTTAAGTAACTTGCCCAGGGTCACACAATTAGTAAGTGGCAGAGACCAGATTTGAACTCAGGTTTTCCTTACTCCAAGCCCAGTGCTCTATCCACTGCACACCTAGTTGCACATGGCACATGGTAGTACCTTAATAAATGCTTACTCCCTTTCTCCTTCCACTCCCATCATTGCAATGCCAATCTCTTATAAAAGGAGTACATCTTCTTGTTTCAATTTTAAAGAATGATTCCTCTTTTCTCTTATTTCTTTTAAATAGCCTAGATTCAAATCTCCAACTGAACATTGTGTACTGTTGTTTTTAACCCTCTTAGTTCTATTAGGTGATAGAATATACTTGCTTGTTTCTGTTCCCAGTACCAAACTAACGTAACTCCTAGGAAATCTTGAGAGTTGGCAGAGAGGAATTTTGAAAGAGCTGAGAGAGCAGTAAGCAGGTGTATTTAATCTGCTAGGGTGTGTGAGCTCTGTGCACCATTCAGATGTGAGCTCCACTTAATACACTGGCAGTGTTGGTTGGAGAAGTAAAAAAATCAGGTCTGAGGACATGCTCTTTTCCATAGATTTCCACCTCCCTCTAGATAGATACACACACACACACACACACACACACACCCCTTTTAAAGACATACATACACACACACACACACACCCCTTTTAAAGACATACATACACACACACATTCTTTCCACTGCTGGCATTTCTTGAATTCCTAAACACAGGATGCCATGTCATATGCTAATTGGCTTCTCTGATCTCTGCAGAAAGGATATATGGATCCCATCCAAGATTAATAACTGTACATCTGTTACTTTTACAGTGAAGCAGATTTGTGATCAATAGACCTACACATGTATCTGAAATGATCAGCAGCACTGAATGGAGCTAACCATGTAATTACAGAAAATGGGCCTTTTGGCAAGTTATCTGTGTCTCTCACTGATTCAATGATGTTTGACTGCTGTAAGATTATGAGTGTTCCAAACCTGCTCTAGGGGGAAAAAAAACCCTGATTTTTCATATGTCCCCTGTTAATTATTCTTTCTAGTATACTATACTTTTCTGTGGTATCCTGCAAAGAACCGTGAAGGTAGGATACCCACTTCAACTCCTTTGGTCACAACTTCTGTATCTGTAAAAATAAGATGAGTTGAACTAGTTAATTTCTATTATGTATTCTTTCTCTAAAATAATGTGTTTCTGTGATTAATGTAGCAAGGCAACGGAGAGGGGGGAATAGTATCTTAGACACTAAGATGATATTTTTGGTATAAAAGTGTTATTTTTGGACCGTTATCCTGTAAACATGACAGTTTTTGCCAAGATGACATCTTTGGGAACTTTGTTTCTATGGGAGCCTCAAAAATCTTCTTTAGCCTTCATATTATAAAGGAAATGATAGGAGTGAAAACATACATAGAAACAATGAGATCTTTATAAATGACAGATGTCAACAGGGTTTCTGGCATAGATTTAGGCACAGCTGATACAGAGGAAATATTGCCAATCATCCCTTGAGTACCAGCTCTTGTTTGAATATTGTTCCAATACAAAAATGTGGATGTGACATCTAAAAACAATAATAAAACAGAAAACATAAAATCGAGCCCCACAAAAAAAGCAAGAAAGCTTTAATTTTTGTAGAGGCAACTACATGGAACACTGGATAGATTTTTGACCTTGGAGTTAGGAAGGCCTGAGTTTGGTTCAACCTCAGACACCTACTAACTAAGTGACTAGGTAGGTTAACCTCTGTTTCAGTTTCCCCAGCTGTAAAATGGGATAATAATAGCAACTACCTCCCAAGTTATTGTGAGGAATATATGAAATGCTTGGTTCAGTAAGTGGTAAGTGCCTAATTAATGCTTAATATTCTCCCATAATAGGACACATAATATCCTAATAACATTTTGTACAAGATCAGGTATAAAATCCTATGCTTGGTATTTCAAGTTCTTCACAACCTGGTCCCCTTCTACCTTTCCAGACTTCTCACACTATACCGCCACACACTTTGTTATCCAGTAGCAATGGCCTTCCTGCAGTTTCTCTAATTCAGCCCTGTGTCCCATTCCTGGAATACTCTTCTCCTGATCTCTGACCATTAGTTCCTTAGACTTTCTTCAAGAATCCATACTCCTCACTTTCTTTACGAGGCCTTTTCTGGTTTCTCCAGCTGCTAATGCCTTCCATTTTTCAGATTATTTCATCTTCTTTCTTTGTATATTTTACTGTAACTAGCCATGTTGTCTCTTCCCATTAGAATGTATAATCCTTGACCAAAGGAAACATGTTTTTTGTTTCTTTTTTTAAAATCTTCAGCACTTAATGTGATGCCTGACACATGGCAAATGCTTAATAAATGCTTGTTGACTGACTGCCTACAGAGTTCTTTACTTAAGATGGAAATCCCATGATATAAAAATGTGTTTAGTCAGCATCACATCAACCAGAAATCCCTATTAATCATCACTCTCAAATTGTTCATTTTGCATTTAACTTTAATGCAAAATTGGCAATTTCAAGTAAACGGGATCATAGTGAGGATTTAAAGTTTTGTTTTTGTTTAAGAAAACAACTTAACGAATGCCCTGGTAATACATGGGACATCAGAACTGATTTTCTGCAGTTTTTATAACTTCAGTGGGGATAGAAGTAAGTCTTGATATTCAAAATGACCCTGAGTCTTTGAAATTTAAAGTATCAAGGGCTAAACTAAGAATCTTCTAGTATTATCATTATTATAAGTAAATAGTGAAAACGATTAATATATGGTATCTGAGACAACTATCTCAACCAAGATATTTTTGACCAGAATGCTGCCCAGTCCAGTTACTGTGACAAATTATCATATTTTCATTTCTATGGATCTTGTATCAAATTGTTATGAAATATCAGAATGTTGTCATGATAATAAAGATTCCTCAAAATAGCATGTCTTTTAAGAAGTTAGTTTCCCTTTCATAAATTCATTAATTTGGATATACCAATTTGGCACAGTAATATTAAGCATGAACAAGACTAAAATTGAACCTTCAATACAATTAGTAGTATTAAACATAATTACAGAGAAATCCTCCATTTGCCTTAAAGAACAAACTATTTTCAAGCACTCTGCATCAGGAGTATGATGGTAAATGTTTAATAATCAGCTATTTGGAAAAAAATCAGTCTACACAGTACATATTTTTAAGATTAATCTGCATTATTAAGATTTACTCTTAGGTAATAAAATTGTCTAGACAATCATAAAATAATAAACAAAGTCCTGGTTTTTAGCATTTCTCCATTCCCAAGGTGTAATTGTTCAGATTGAAATTTAACAGTCAGCTCTTGAGAGCTGATTCCAACTAGTTCCAGCATATCCTTTCCTTAGGTTTTCTTCTTCACATGAACAATGATGTACTAATTTCAAATCATTCTTGGCTAGACATTAAAGTGGGTCCCAAAAGACATCAATTTTATGATGCTTTATTTACCAAATCCATCATAATATATGCTAGAAAGGATTATCATTGAATTGTCTTTAAAATATACTATAATTTATAGTTGTAATACTGTCTTTCTATTCAAATTATTAACATTTTATGGTTTCTTGTATCTCTTTCTTTGAATCAATGAAGAAATATTTAGGGATAAAAAGTTATACATATAAAGTGTATCACAAAATTTAAGTACTTTTAAGATTTATGACTTCATCACTATGATCACTCCCTCTACCAATAGAGGAGTTTCCCTTTAAAAACAATGCAAATTCTTAACTGAAGCCTCTGAACCTTTTTTGCCTTAATTTTTTGATAATGATATTTCAGTAAAATCAACTTCCTTTGTAAATCTATGGATATAGTACATACAGTTTAAAACATTATTCTGAAAAGGGTCTGTAACATACACACGCGCACACACACACACCATGCATGTTCACACAAGACTTGTAACCTCTGCTGTATAACTTGGTAGGTGGTAGTCCATAGTAACTTTGGCAAAAAAAAAAAAAAAAAAAATCACCCTGCATATAACCTGCTAAACCTCCATAGTACCAGATTATCTCTGGGTATTATAAATAATAAAGTATTTTCATTTTTAAATTATAGATTTTTTTTTATTGGAGGCTTAGGAGTAGCACCTCTAAACTTATTAGGCTGGTCTTTGGACAATAGACAAAGATCATTGTGAAGAACTTAGAAAGTATAAAACTAATATTTCGATTGATTGCACACTATTCCCTTTGTTGAATATAACAAAAATGTTTATTTTTCCTTTTCCTCTAAATAAAGTCAACATCCCCTGCTAGTGGTCTCCTCATTTATATTCATTGGGTTTTCTTTACAAATTTCCTAAACTGTTCTTTTCGTAAACATATGGTTAATTAACACAGAATTTTTATTTGTTTATCCCCCTTTTCTTCTCCAATCATATATTCTCTGGAATTGGCTTCCTACAAGTGTCCTCAATTAGATAAAACTTACATCTGGCTGTCATCATCCCAATTCTTCCTTCATGGCACCTCCACTTCTGACGTGGGACTTCACTATCCTTGGACTCCTGAATGACGAGAGTGCTCTGTGTCTTGTAGGTACATTGTTGTTTTCATATTGTTTCTCCCATTGGAATGTGAGCTCCTTGAAGGCACATATTTTGTTTTTGCCTTTAAAAAAATCTATGGTTTAACAGAGTGCCTAGAATATATTGAATGCCTAATAAATATTTAATGATGACTGTGATGATGATGGTGGTGATGGTGATGATGATGATGATGATGATGATGATGATATCTACTCCAACCCAGACCCACCAAGCTATTTATTCAGGCCATCTACACTCCATGCCTCCTTGAGCCTCTATCTCTAAACAGCACTCTATCAATTACCCTGGACTCCTGTTTGGTGAGAGTCCTCTTTATCTATTCTGACCCACATCTCCCACATTGCTTTCTGATCACCTTTCATCCAATACCACCATTAAATAGCCTTCTCACTGTGTCTCTCTCTCCCTGTCTTCCTTTCCAATTCCTGCTCTAATTTTGGGAATACTAATCAAATCTCCACAATGATTCCCGAAAAGGTTGCATGAATAAATTGTCCTAAGCATAGGTTTAATCATCATTTATCTGATTTCCCAGAATAAAACACCCTTCCTTAACCACTTCTTTCCTATATGGACTTTCTTGTTCTATTAAAATATAGGTCTTAGAGGTCAAAGAGTGTCTTACTTTTTGTATTTATATCCCCTCAGTGCTTACTAAAGTGACTAGAATATAGGAAACACTTGATAATAATAATAATGGCTAGAAGTTATATAGCAATTTAAGGTTTATAAAGCATTTTACATATATTATCTCTTTTGAGATTTTATAAATAATTTTTCAAGCATTCCTATGCATGGAAAAGAGTAGGATTTATGCGTCTTGGTGGAAGCACACTGTACTGTAACAAGGAAGCCAGAATTTTCATCATGACTCTTCTCCCTAATTATCTGTGTGACTTTGGACAAGTTATTTCTGATCTATATAACTCAGATTCCTCATATATACAGTGAAGGGATTGAACTAGAGACTGGACATCTCTTCCGACACAATTATTCTATAACTCGGGTCTGTGTATCAAGACTTAGGCTTAATTTTCTATGTCTTTTTATACACTTACATTTTTATACACCAACCCTGATTAGAGTATATTGCATTCTTCCTCCTACCCTTGCCTTGACTGACGTTTCTTTTGTCCTTAGAGTTAATCTTTAGAAGAATGGCAGCTTCTCTTATTCCCTTTAAGTATCTCTACTTTCCTCTCAGCCTATACTACCCAACTTTACATGTTATCAAAAGCCTGGGAGTGGTATTTATTTCATATTTTAAATAAAATGAACTATGGTTGTGTAGTGCCTTGTTATGTATTATATTTATACAAGATCATTCATTTCCAAGGGTTTGAAATTATATATATTCAAGAATAACAAACTGCCTACTGTCAAAATCAACTAGAACAACATAAAGACCTGATTAGTGCAGGCACTCCTCCCTTGGCTTAGTACCAACCAACTGAGATTACTTTAAAACAATTTTTCCAAGAAAATTCTCCAAATTTGTTTTCTTACATACTTCAAAACACACCTGCAAACTATGCAGCCTTCATCTACCTCCCTCAATTCACATGCATTTGGTTTCCATGCTTTGGTCATTCATATATCCATCAGTTCACATTAAATATGCAAGTTGTTTAAGGCTTCTGTCACTGAGAACACTAAACTGACATTGAATTGATATTGAGCAAAACATTGAACTGACTACTCTAAAAATTAGATTTTTTCAGTGACTAGAAACCCAGGTTGGAAGTGAAATGGGATTTCCAATGGGATTTGGAAAAAGTACTCAAGTTTATCAAAGTTTCTTTATATTAGTAGAACTAGTGAGCATTTCAGAAGATTAAATGAAGTAGGGAGAGTCCAAGTCAGAATGCACAAAAAATTGTAAGCAGGATGGAGTTTAAAGATACACCATGGAGTCAATCCCAAACCTTGGATTGGGTGCAACCAGCAAGTGGAATAAATTGAATCAAGGAGAATTTTTAAATACATAAAATATCAACAAAAATTGCAATAAGTTAACTTTC
>JAQQSV010021804.1:0-10713 GCA_028646515.1 Pseudochirops corinnae | reverse complement strand
ATATTCTGAATTAAGAAAACAGATGTGTTTCAAGCAGATAATCAAAACTCAATCTCAAACCATTATGGATGAATTTTGGATGATCTGCATTTGAATTAGTTATATTTCAGCTACCTTCATTTATTGTGAATAATCCTGATCAGTCCCTTAGCCCAGGTTAAGCACATTATTAGAAAGAGTAAGCATGGAATAGAGAAAAGAAAATGGGTTCAAATCTCCCCTCAAATATTTAAAATCCATCTGTCTCTGGACTTCATTTTCTCCAACTGTAAATTAAAAGGGTTCTACTAGATTACCTCAGAGGTTCCTTTAGACCAGTGGTTCTCAACCTTCCTAATGCTGTGACCCTTTAATACTCATATGTGGGCGTGTCTGCATGTGGGCAGACCTGCCTGGAATGCTAGAGGAGCAGTGTCTCAGTTCCTAAGACCATTGGAAATACGTGTTTTCTGGTCTTAGGAGACCCCTGTGAAAGGGTCGTTAGACCCCCCCCCAAAGGGGTCGCGATCCACAGGTTGAAAACCACTGCTTTAGACTCTTGGCCTAGCTTTAGGATATTTTTATTATCTCCAATTTGCTCTCTTTACAGATGTCCCCACCTATTCCTCTGATTTTATTCTAGCAGAGTGCCCTGTACTCATTGGGCAGTTAGTAAATGTTGTCTGAACTGAACTGAATAAGTGACTATATTTTAAAAACTGAAACAACTCACAGGCTGAAATGGAAACCTAGACTATCCAAATTCTCTAAAAAACTCTTTTTATGACTATTTCTATATCAAATAAATCATCCTCTGTACCTTAGTTAAATTGCCTTCAGTAGGAAATGCTTCCATGCAGTGAGCATCTCTAGTGATCGGAAATTCTAAATTCTAATTTTAGAGATACCGTATTAACAATGGTCTGATTATAATCTGATTCTCTTAACCTCTGGGCCTCGTTTTCAAACATCCAAATCACTGTGTTGCTGGTAAAACTTAATTAATATTTGGTGTTTTTAAAGCAATTTTTATTCTTTAAATAAAAGAGTCTTTGTGAGTACAAAATGTTATTATTTATTCTCAAGGGTGTTATAAGAATTACTTAATGTTTACAAAGCACTTTGAAGAAGAAAATTGTAATGCAAGTCCTAAGACTATGTTTTATTTATTAAAGAAAACTAGCTAGAGTCATGGGTACTGATGAGGTACATTAGGGTTGTTGTTACTTTTTTTTCTTTTTTTAACTGGATTGTGGAATATATTTTTTTGTTTTTCTGTTAATTTCAAAGAAATCATTGAGCTATGGAGAAAATGTTAGCAAGCCCATCGTTCTAATGCTAGAATGTTTAACATTTGTCGTTCTCTACCTCCAATATAATCACTTAGAAACACAAACCCATAAAATATTTCCTTGTATTCAGATATAGATATGCTATAGTGTATCAAATTTGAGGTCTTTCTTAATTTACCCAACTTCTAGTGCATTTCCACTCAAAAACTGACTTGTGCCTATATTGTATCTATTTTTGCATGTTTAAATGTATACCTACTTTTACTTCCCTTCATAGAACATAAGTTCCTTGAAGGCAGGGATTATTTTGCGTTTGTCTTTGAAGCTTCCAGGGCCTAGTGTAAGTCTGGCACATAGTAGGTGCTCAACATTTCCATTATCTCTCCAATCAGAAATAATTTCTTTCTTCTCTCAACTTTTTTACTTCTTTTATGGCATATTTTATATTCTACTCAGTCTTTCATTTATTTATGTATTTGTCATCTCTCACTGGGTTGTAAGTTCCTTAAAGACAGAGATCATCTTTGTATCCCCCCTTCCTCCCAGTTTCTTCCATGTAGTGAGCATTCAGTGAATGTGTATTAAAACAAAGAATGAATGAAGGACTATTACCCAACAAACATTTTTAAAGCTCCTACTAAGTGTCAGGTATTGTACTAGGCACTAGAAATACAAAACCATCACTAATCACAAGGATCTTATTTCAGTAAACAACAAAGACATCTATAAAACATACAGAATAAATAGAAAGAGAATGAGTACAAAGCAGTTCAATACAGGGTAGTTAGAGAGGGGATCATCAGGAGGATATAGATGTAATGATTCTTCCAAAAAACCAAACTAAGAACAATAGAGAGCTGTGAGGATTGATAATGTAAAGTGTGAGAAACAGAATTATCATTTGGGAGCTTTCAAAGTATTCTTCCATATCTCATACCATTGAAAGCTAAAACATTTCTCCATCGAGGAATACCAGCTACAGAAGCCCAGCAGCCTATTTGCTTGGCAATTTGGTCCAGTAAGCAAATATGAAGGACTTTTCAAGAAATTAGTGCCAGGTATCCCCTGGCAGGAGTAGACATATTACTCCCTACTTTACATCTAAGGCACAGTATATTAACCAATGGTCATAGCAATGACTTCAAGTACTCAAAAAAATGATAGATTGTATTTGGATTTCTCCATTCCCTAGGAAAAGAAATGTCTGATTCAGTTCAAAAATAGTTGCTTCTAATACAGTTTTGTGTTTTTTTTTTTTAATTAAGGGGTTTAAATGAACTACACCTTAGTTATTTTAGATCTTCTTTTCTTATTGGGAAAACCCAGGTACATAACTATTCCGGAAAACTGCATGTTACTGTTTTGAGTAACTAAGTCAAAATTTGACAGTGAGAGCTTATACAAAGGCTGAAAGGCAACTTATTTTTAAAAGGAAAAATACAAAAAGAACCTCTCTTTGTCCTTTTGATAAATGATTCAAGTTATTTTCACTTGAATTTAGAGTTCAATGGTATTTGAGCTTACATGAAAAGCTCTAGTTTAAATCTTTATAAACTCCAGAGATTTTTTTTTTATTATTTTTCTGTATTATGTTTGTGCCAGTTTTGATGAAGAGTGCTACACATAATGGACCATTTATTGTAAGTCCCTGTATATTAAAAATAAGCCAAACCTGGCATTTGAACTTCAATGTCCATCAGGGAGTGTTATTTAACCTGACACATGGCAAAGTAGAAAGGGACCTTGGCCATTAGCAGGGTTCTGATGATGTATGGGCAGAGTGGAGGTGGGGGCAGCTACATTGTATTATTAAGTAACTGCTGCTTTTGGTGAGAAAAAAGGCGCTTGGAAAAAGAGCTATGGTTTGGGGAAAATCAAGACAACTCAGTCCATTGATGATTTCCGCAACAGCATTCTGTGCATAAAACAGAAGGCAAGAAAAGAGATGTGGTGGTACATTTAGGGGACAATTAAAAAAAAAAAAAAGGAAAAACCAAATTTTCCAAGAGACTGTGTATGCAGCTTCTTTAGGTGATAAACATTTCATGTCCAAATTGTATTAAACAGAACATTGCTCTGGAGTCAGAGGACTCTCATTCAAATCCCACTCCTGATATTTGCTAATCCTAGAGCCTTGGAAAAATCATTTCCCAGTGCCTCAGTTTTCTATCAAATGAGAAATTTTGACTACATAGCCTCTAAGGTACCTTCCAATAATAGATCTATGATCCTGTGAACAGGGTAGTAGAAAGTATGCTGTAGTGCAAGCCAGAGTTATAGAATAATTAAAGAAAAAAAGGAAAGGAAATGGTCTTAGATTTGATTCTACAATTACATCACAATAAGGTAGCAAAAGCAGGAAGGGGTTTCTCACAGAGCAAGTATCTGTGGTTTATGAAATTATTTTGGCCCCAAGTCTACATCTGTATGATTACTCTTTTATGAAATATTTCCATAAAGCATTTTCCAGAGTTGGGTCGCAGAGAGGCAGGTCAGAGCCCTATTTCCCGGACAGTCAGCTTGGCTCCAAAGTAGCCGGAATTCATTCTTCTAAATCTCCATTGCTAAACATTGATATGTTTCTATTTAGGAACATTGGTTTACTACAGGAAGAAGCAATATACTTGTCTGAGTTGTGCTTTTATGGCCCTGAAAGCAGTCACAGACAGAGCCTCAGAAGCTCCAACCATGGTTACTCACTGCATTTCTATTACATTTATGAGCAATGTCTCTGCAAAGCTACAGAGACAGGAGCAGGGATGCCCGGCAGGAGAAAGAGAATTTTCCTGCAATGCTGACAGACTTCCCCTGGTCCGTGATCTAACAGAAAGGTGCCAACAACCGTAAATCTCTTTCTTGTAAAGCAGAATTCCTTTGACTTGGGGATTTGTTTTAGTGACTGAATAAGGTTTGTCTGAATGGATAAATAATGACCCTGGGACAAGTAATGTGCCAATTTTTACCAGTGACTCTAACTTTATCTCTAGCCCAAATAACCTATAGCTAAATTGTGAAATTAATCTCACTAAAAGTACTAGACTCTGATAAGGATCTCTTGCTGCTCTATTTTTATTATTTCAAGTTTAGAAAACAGTTAAACAGAGTTTCCTTAGATTAGTCTTTGGTTTATACCATAAAATCATGTGGCATTACATCAGATCTTATCATTGTCACTGTTTTAATGTGACAGAATTGTTTTCCAGGGATCTTATCCACTTTATTCAACTTCTTCTCTCAAGGGGTGGGACAGGAAAGCTAAATATGACTTTTCTGTGGTAGAATTCTTATTATCCATTCTAGCCACAGAAAGAAGAATGTAGCCCTTGTGAGCCACAATTTCTTCTTTAAAAAAATTGCCTCACTACAATGCTACATAGACTTTACTTCAAATCTAATCAACAAATCTTTATTAAGTCGTTATTAGGAGCCAGGGACTTTTTTTGGGGGGGAGGGGGCTATTTGATGAATTAAGACATTTAATTAAGAGGTTTTTAAGCTGTGGTCTGATTTAGATGGGCAGGGGGAATTGCATCTTTATTACAACTGGTTTCCTTTATACTCCTAGATAACTTATTTTATACATTTAAAAACATTCTTCTGGGAAGAGTTCTGTAGGCTTCATGAGACTATCAAAAAGAGTTTATAACACAAAAGAAGATTAGGAACCTCTGCTGCAATTAATGATTCCAATATGAATAACCACATATAATAATAGTAAGAATGGGCTACATTTCACTACTTAAAATAATTTCACAATGTGTATGCATTTGCCTGTATGTATAAACACACATGAAAACATAAATATAGCATGTATATTATATTATCTATGTAATTATGAAATACATGCACATTATATAATAGCATTATAGTTACTCAAACTTTATGTCAGCTAAAATTTTTTGTCAAATCAATCCAAGTCACCTTGGACAAGTTACTTCTCTTTTCTGTGTCCCAAATCCCTCACCTATGAAATGAGGGGTTGAGTTTAATGAACTCTGAATGTCTGGAAATTCGATCAGGAGTCAATGATATCCCTCAGAGATATGCTGATATTGAAAAATAGTGAAAATAATCTTGCTGATATAGGAAGATAATTTTATAAATGTTAAATAAGTCTTTCTATTCAGAGTACTACTACTACTATTAACAACTAGAAGTTATGTAGCAGTTTAAGGTTTGAAAAAGAGCTTTGCAAAAATGTTGCCCCTTTTAATCCTCACAACAAGGGTGGGGGAAAGGGGAGGTACTAATTTTATTACCATTGAGATAAGGAAACTAAAGAAAACAGGATTAAGTGACTTGCCCAGCTTCTCACAACTTTGGTGCAAGTATCTAAGGCAGAATTTGAATTCATGCCTTCCAGACTCTAGGCCCTGTGCCATCTTCACTGGGCTACCTAGCTGCCTGCTGCTACATTGATAGTAATTGAAAAAAATAATTGAACAAAGCTAAATACATATACATATATATGTAGACACACATATTGTGTATGGGAATGGTAAGAAAAATATTTTCCAGTTAAACAGTTCTGATATTGCAAATAATTGTTGAATTCATTTATAGAGTATTTTGTTTGTTTCTGTTTGTTTTATCCTCATAACAAGAAACTGTTTTCACTTTAGTCATATTAAGAATTCCTAAATATATGTGTGTGTGTGTGTGTGTGTGTGTGTGTGTGTGTGTATCTTCAGCATTCAAATGATATTTTATATTAAGGAAGTTAATACACCAAAAACTTGTGATTTCTTTGGTTTGATTACTCCTTACATTGATATAGATCACAATCTATCTGTAATTTCTTATAGTAAGTTGCTTGAGACTCAGAGTAAATGACTTCCTTGTGTTCATAGTTAAGTGTCAGAGGGGAGATTTGTCAACTCTGATGAACCAATGTGGCAGAAAATTACCAGACTACTACAAATCAATTTCCCAAATGGTTATACAAGTATATAATTGTGTAATGGGAAAAGCACTGTAGTAGACACAGGAGAATGAAGGTCTAATCCTTGTTCTGCCAATAACTTAGTTTTGGAAACTTGAGCATATACCACTCCTTCTCTCTGAACCCATTTTCACATCTATAAAAATAAGAGGGTATAACCAGCTGGTATCTAAGGACATTTACTACTTTATATTATAAAATATTATGATTTGGTGAAGAAGAGTTACATCCAGGGGTGTAAGTTCCTGGAGGATGGCTTATTTTTACAATTATTCAAATTTTTAAACTGACTAATCTGAATTTCACTTCCCACTGAGACTGCTTTTGTTGGTGGAGGTCCCATATAAAGTAACCTGATGAGAAAGAAAACACGAAGTAGTAATTCAGTGATTTAGTGGTACATCAACTATATTACACCCTCAAAGATTGTTTTCTGCTATGTGTAGGAGAATGCTAATGGTCTTTGATAGTCAAAAGGTGATAGTGAATTCATTCTGCATTTTTATTATTTATATTATCTACTTTTATATGAAAGAGATGGGAGCTCAGTCAGTACCCTACTTAGGATCATTTAACAAATATGTTTCCACCCTGAAGTCTTGTGTTGTTCATGCAGCATGTCACAGAATAAAGGGATACATTTATTTCCCCATTTAGTTGTTATGATGATTGAATCCTTAATAAATAAAATATTTTTCTTTTTGAATCCTTGGCCCTGTTATGAATGCTAAGCTAGATATCAAGAGAAATTATAAAAGAGTAGTGAAAAAAAAAAAAGAAACCCAAACCCTCAGCTTATGTTTTCTGTTCTAGGGGAAGTACAAGTTTGAATTTTTAATGAACTTGTTTAATAAAATACAAAAAACACATTATAGTTATCAGCTTGTTACATTTATGTAAATTTCACAATTAGAACTGAATAATTTATTAATATCAGTAGCTAAGTTGGTAATATGTAAAAGACTTTATTTTCAATGCCCAGCCAGGGTTTAACTCTAAAAATGTTTCCTTTGCATTCTGCCTAATTGGTTTAGATTTGCCATGTCAGGTTTTTCCTTCTTTATTTTCCTTGGTTGTAGACCTGCTGCCTTTGTGTTGAATTTTTTATCAAGAGAAAAGTCCAGGAAAACATCTAATTATTATTAGGAGAAATAGTTTGTGCATAGTTTATGAATACTTCAAAGAAAAATCCTTTTATCCAATAAAGCACTCTCCAATTCTCCATAGTGACAAGTCCTTCGTAAGTATTATTCAGAGGGAAACACATGAAGAAATCAAGACTTTTTTCAGATTTTTATTTTTAACTATACTATGTGGCAAAAATATTTCGATCTTTGGAAGATTCTTAAGTACTGACTATGATTGTCTGCCATGCTTAATTAATCACAAAGAGGTCCTGATAGGCACTTACTTGAAATTATTGTTCCACTCCACCCAACACCAGGGGGTGCTCCCTATGATCCCTAGAGAGCTGGAAGTATCAATCTACTAGCTTTGTCACTTTGTGAGTGACAGTATTTCATTAATTTAAGGCTGTGGTCTATATAAATTCATCTAGTAAGTAAGACTCATGGCTGATGCCCATACACACTGGAGTAACATTCTATCCTCCCGGCTTTTTGCCAGATCTCATTAACATAACACAATGGAATTTGTGATAGAATACTTGGACTCTATTGAGTTCTTTATTCATGCCCATAGAAATAAAAAGACTCAAATCAAATATTCTAATTCAATTACCATCTTATGCATTCTCAGTTTCTCCTAGACACAAGAAACCCTTATCCAATATATAGGGATGCTGAAGTTTTTATCAAAAACCCAAAATCCAAAAGTCCCAGACCAAGAGTTTAAACAGCACAATTCAAGTACTAGGACTAAGATTTCTCCATCAGCTTCTTCTACTAGAAGTTGACAAGCATATCATTGCTTTTAGAACAGAAGACCCAGGACACAGGGCAGCTTTACAGGTTTATGTTTCCTCCTCAAGGGCAGCCACTAGTAATCTTAATTCCTTCTTGAATCAATTCTGTATGGCAGTTTCTCTGTTCTGGCCACACTTCTGGCATCAACGGCTATCATAGCCTCAACATGAAAAGGTAAGTGTAGGGCTAGAAGCAGGCTTTCCCCATGTTCCTGCCACCTTTTCTTCAATGTTTCACGATCTCCCAAAGTTAGTACACTGGTCACATAAAACAGCATTAATACCTTCTAGGTTGATTCCATATTACATGTTCTTCATTGTTTTCTGTGTCTCAGCAATTCTACAGATCCCACTGCTGGATACCCCTGTTTTATATGCAATTTTTCTTTGTACTTCCACACTAATATAAGGAGAGATCATTTCAACAAATCTTTTAACAGTACTATTGCATTAAGTGATATCCTAGAGTCTGAAAGAGTTCATTTGACTCTGAATTATATCCAGGAATAATTTAAGTGAGTAAATAATCTAACTAATTAGTGACATGCATGATCAACCTTTAAGCAAATATTTGATACATATAACTCTAAAGTTTCTATACTATATTAAATTTAAGACCTTATTTGATCCTCAAAGGTGAAATTAGATATTAAGAATTATACCCATTTTGCAGATGAGGAAGGTAAAGTTCAGTAAGATTAAATGACTTGCTCTGGGTCATACCCACAATATTGATATATTTATAGAATATTTCTTAAAAGGTATCATGTAGCTTGCCAATTTGATTAAAGGTTGTCTCTTAAGGAGTTGGCTTGGGTACATGATTAAAGAGAATTGTTACCTCAGATAAGAGTCTCCAGGGATAGATGTATTATTATTCTCAATCTGTCTAATATTACATAATACCAACCCTTCAGTTAATAACATTTATTGTTGATCAGTTTTTTATTCTCTTTCATGAATTTCCTTTGAACTGAGAAACATCTTTTATTATAAGCATATTCGCATGTGAGAAAGTAGTTAAGAAGTAATTCATTTTTTTTTAGTTTCTCATTTGTTTACTTTCTTTTACCCTGTCAGAGCAAGTGAATGGTTCCCCACAGAAAATATGGAACGATTAATTGATTTAAAATATAGGCACAAGTATGAATGCACAAAGATTGTCCAGCCTTCCTTAGTTTCCTCTATGTGTTTCTCTATGGGGGGGGGGGGGGAAGGAGGAGTTCTTATGATGTATTACTCCATCATGTCAGATGGTAACCAATTCTAGCCAGGAGCAGGCTTTTGATGGAGACCAGCATAAACCCCAGGCACCAATGTCCCAGTGACCTTCATGTTGTACAAATATATTGAAGAATCAGATTCCACGGTATGAAGAGGAAAAAAAAAAGAAGTTCTTTGAGCTCAAACTTCACAGACACAGTGGGGTATCTGAAAGGGAGACTAATGCAGAGAAGCTAATGGGTAACATAGTCATAATACTGGGAGCAGGGTGGGGGGGGAGGTGATGGGGAAGGGAAGATTGCATTTTTGCTGGAAATCAAGTGATGATACTTCATACTTTATCAGAACTAACTCCTGCAAGTACTATAGGGTCTCCAAAGGGAAAGATCAGTAGACTAGGGTACTTGGAATGGCTTTTTTTATGTACAACTGAGGCTTGACTTAAGTTTTGAAGAGGTTATAGTATTTAGAAGGTAAAGAGGAAAAGAGAGAACCTTTCAGGTCATGTTGTTGGATGAATGATCACTTTCTCTGCAAGAAAGGGAAGAAGCTCTACTTTCTCATCTCTTCTTTGGGACTGGCCTTCAACATTATAATTACACAAGACATAGGTTCATTTTTTGGTTGTTATTGTTCTTTTCATGTATTCAGTTTAATCATGTATATTGCTTTATGGACAATTTTTGCTTCACTTTGCATCAGATTATATGTCTTCTCATGCTTTTCTGTATTGTTCATAGTCATCACTTCTTACAATACAACGATTTTCCATTACATTCCTATACCACAGTTTGTTTAGCCATTCCCCAATTAATGGGTATCTATTTAGAACACAGTTATTTGACTATTTTAGTTTCAAAGGTCTTTCTCAAAATTTCAGTAACATGGTTTGATTGATTGCTAAGGAATAGAAATTATTCATTCTTTTGATGAGTTGTTACCCAATAAGAGCATTTCACTTACATATTTTAAATCAGAGCATCAGAGTTACATTAGGAGACTTGCAATAGTTACCCTGAAGTTTTCAAAGACAACATTTTCATTTCATTGATGTTTGCTCTGGTTGACCCTATGAGGGTGAGACAACAGAGTTGCTTTATTAAATCTGTAAATCAGGTGTATTTAATTGGCTCATGAACCTTCTGAGTGGTCTTGAACTATTCCAACCAAAAACATGGCTGACCAACCACTGTGAGATCTGCTATTTTAAGGTAGTAGGGGGTGAAGAGACATAAACAGTCTATATGTAACTGTAGTCAATCATTCATTGTTTTCAAAATAGCCTCTTTCTTGGTGTAGGCAAATTGCCAGAGTCAATATTATACTCACACCAAGATGTATAGGTGTATATA
>JAQQSV010021803.1:0-10713 GCA_028646515.1 Pseudochirops corinnae | reverse complement strand
TTTTCTCTGGTTAGATTTTGGACCTCTTGTACTAACTAGTTCTCCAATTTTACTTTTTAAAGCTTTGTTTTCTTCTGTGAAATTTTTTTCCAATTTGGTCACTGTAGATTTAAATTTATCTTCTACTTCTCTAATTTCATTTTTAAAATCCCTCTTGAGATTCTCCAAGAAATTCTCCAAGAATGCTTTTTGGGCTGGAGACCAATTCACATTTCCTTCTGTGGTCTCCAGTGTGTGTGTATAGAGTCCGTGTTGCCTTCTGAGTTTGGTTGTTCTTGCCCACTATAGAATGATTTGATGGTTCTAGCCTTTGCACTTTCCTTCTTCCCCATTATGGTTGCCTATATCCTGTATTTTTAGAGTGAATATCTGCTTCCGGGGTTCAGGAGTACTGAGTTTCTCAGTTCTCTGGGCTGCTTGTCAGGCAGGCTTACTATAGTAGAAGGCAGGGCTTCATTTTGCTGATTGGCCAGGTGGTTCTAAAGCACACCTGGGCTTTTGTTGTTAGAGCTTGCTGGCTCCACCCACCTGGGCTTGGCTTCCTACAGTCTCCCTTCCCCCTTCCTCAGTGATTTCCAAGCCTGGGGCTGTTTACACTTATGCAAGAATGTACTCTATGTGGGGCTTTTACCTCTTGATTTTTTTTGTGTCAGGGAGGGGGGCAAGAGCCCCTAGATTTCTTTCCTCCATCCCAAGTTCAGAAAGTCTGGGCATGTAGCTTCAAAAATCCGGGCCACGACTTGCTAGCCCCAGGAAAAACCACTGACCCTTCTATGTGCCCCGCTTTCCCTCCTACCCAGTTCTGTTGATCCTCTGCTCTGCTGTGAGACAGCTGCAGAAGCCTCTGCCTCGGTGAGTCTACTGGGTGGGGCTTCTCAGTCTGCTGCACTCTGCTCTCATGTCCGAGCTGGTGCCACTCCTGTGTTCTCCTTGTTCTCCCAGCCCCAACCTGAGTAGGCACTTTTCTGGGCTGGGAATCTGTCACTCTCTGTCTCCCAATGGGTTCTGTCATTCTTAAATCCACTCAAATTTTTTAGCTTTTAAGGACAAAATTCTTGGGGAGCTTGGAGAAGTTACTGCTTACTTTCAGCCATCTTAGCTCTGCCTCCGCCTCCTCAGTTCTTCACAGGTCTGGGTGACAGTTCCCAAAAGTCCTGGGTTGTTCCAACTGGCCCTCAGCAATCTTTCTCTCAGCAACTGGCCCCTGGCAATTCTCTATTTTTGCTTTCATGATACTGCTCCCAAAATGTCCTCCTGGCAACCTCTGCTTGGGCTTTTCTCTGCTTGAGCCTCTCTCTAAATCCACAGCACCAGATCCTCCCAGTTCAGCCTTCTCTCTTCACATCAACAAGTCCATCTCAGAAGTGGTATTCACAAGTTCTGGGTTTCAACACTAAACCCAAAAAACAAGCCAAAACAGGGAGATCTTTAAATTCCATTACAATTACTCTCTTCCTGGACTTGGATCCAACTTGCATTTTCCTTTGTGACTTTGCTTGTAACTGTGTTCACATTGTTGTCTTTTCAATTTATGTCTTCATCTTCCCTGCCACCATAGTAGCTTTTTATCAAGTTCTTTCTTGTTGTTTTAGCACCAATGCAATATTCAGTCAGTGGTCACTATAAATATGCCTGCACAATGCTGGATAACAGAATATAACAGATTCTCCATATGGAAGACAGAAGCAAAATATTTATTCAGACACCAGAAAACCAAATCCCAACACCAGGAAAACAAATCAATCATAGCAACATAGATGTTAATGCACCACAATGTAGCAGAGAGCCACACCATCCTTTAGCCTTCTCACAAACCAACACAAGCCTAGTTGTCACAGCAGGGGGCCAACACCAACATTTACTCACAATCCTAACTGTCTCCCTCTAATGTGTTCTCTCCTCCCACTGTGTCTAGATGCTCTGACCCCCAGCTACTTGTGACTCTCCTTTACCATTCAGCAAACTCCTCCCACCACAGATTCCATGTGATTACATTCAACTTATTAGGGGGCAGGGTATATCTTCAAAGCAGGGTAATCTTCAAATTCCCTTAGGCTTATTAGAGGTTGAAAAGATCTTTAAATTCTCCTTACCATTACAGTTGTTTATTCACTTTACCAGTCTATTTCTTCAATTTGAATTTTTTGTTAAATTTGGGATTCGCCTTTTTGGGTATGAGGAGACATCATGTAAAGTTTCAGGCTTTTTTGTGTTGCTATTTTCAGAGCCTGTTCTTTGGGCCTGCGACTTTTCAGGTATTATCCTGGGAAAGATGTGTTCACTGCACTCCTGGAGTGTACTTTGGTCTTTACCCAGTATGGGCCTCTGTTCCCCTGTAGCCACAAGTACCAGTGCTACTTTTGGCTTCCTGAAATGAGATGCATGCAAGAGAGTGTCAACAACTTGGAGAAGGAAGGACTGATACTGACTGTAGAAAATGAGTACTTAATAAACACAGTTGGCTAAATGGGGAAAAATACACTGAAGGAAACAAGTCCTTAAAAATTAGAATTGACCAAATGTAAAAGGGGGTGCAAAAACTAACTGAAGAACTTGTTAAAAAGTAAAATGGAACAAATAGAAAATGAGATTTTAAAAAAGCTAATTAAAGAAAACAATTTGTTAAAAATTAGAACTAGGTAAGTGGAAGCTAATGACTCTATAACGTATCAAGAATCAGTCAAAAGAATGGAAGAAAACAAAATACCTCAAAATAAAAAGAAGTAACTTGGAAAATAGACCCAGGAGAGATAATTTAAGAATTATTGGTCTACCTGAAATCCATGATCAAAAAAAGAGCTCAGACATCTTTTAAGATATAATCAAGGAAGGTGGCTAGGTGACACAGTGAATAGAGGACCGACCTTGGAGTTAGGAAGACCTGAGTTCAAATCCGGCCTCAGATACTTGACACACTTACTAGCCATGTGCCTTTGGGCAAGTCACTTAACCCCAATTGCCCTGAAAAACAAAACAAAACAAAGAAATCATCAAGGAAAACTGCCCAGAGGTCCTAGAAACATATGAGAAAACAGTCATGAAAAAAATCTACCCATTACCTCCTGAAAGAGATCCCCAATTGAAAACACCAAGGAATATTGTAGCCAATTCCAGAATTATCAGGTCAAGGACAAAATATTGCAAGCAGCCAGAAAGAAACAATTTGAATATCATAGAACCACAGTCAGTATTGCAAGATTTTTCAGTTTCTACTTGAAAAGATTGGAGGAATTAGAATATGATATTCTCTAAGGGAAAGGAGCTTGGGTTACAACAAAGGATCAACTACCCAGTGAAATTGAGCATAATCTTTTAGGTGATGTGATGGACATTCAGTGAATTCAGGGACTTCCAAACCTTCCAGATGAAAAAACCAGAGCACAACAGAAAATTAGATCTTAAATACAAGACTCAAGAGGGGCATAAAAAGACAAATAGTAGAGAAAGAAAGAAACAAACAAACATGTTACTCAGTAAGGGCAGGCTGTTTGCATTCCTACATGGGAAAATGATACTTGTAATTCTTGAGAACTGTATCTTTATTATGACATTTAGAAGAGGTGTATATAGACAGAGGATATGGGTATAAGTTGACTTTGATGTGATTATAAAATTTAAAATTATAAAACTATTAAAATTATAATTTATAAAAAATATAATTAGGTGGTGAAAAGGGATTGTCCTGGGAGAAGAGGTAATGAGGAGGCACAAAAGGGTAAATTGTCACATTAAGAGGTACACAGATCAAGGTGGCACAGTGAATAGAGCACCAGCCCTGGAGTCAGGAGGACCTGAGTTCAAATCCAGCCTCAGACACTTGTATTAGCCATGTGACCTTGGGAAAGTCACTTAACTCCAAATGCCCTGCTCTCCCACTTCCAAAAAGCAAAAAAAAAAAAAAAAGTAGTGAGAGAAAAGAGGTACACAGATCTATTACAGTAGAAGGAAAGAAAGGAGAGCATTGTTTGAACCTTGCTCTTCTCAGACTTTGCTCAAATACTATATACAGGTATAGAAATCTAACTTACCCTATAGGAAGTAGGAGGAGAAAGGGGAAGGAAAAGAGTTGGTGTGAATAGAAGAGAATACAGATTGAGGGAGGTGGCGCCTTTGACCCATAAATATCATTTCTGGGTCTATATCGCAAAGAAATCACACAAATATGGAAAATACCCACATATAAAAATATTTATAGTAGCTCTTTTTGTGATAGAAATTGAGGGCATGCCCATCAATTGAGGAATGGCTGAATAAGTTGTGGTATATGAATCTAATGGAATACTATTGTCATATAAGAAGTGATGAGCAGACAAACTTAAAGAAAAGTGAAAATTCTTACATGAACTGATGTTGAGTGAAGTGAACAGAACCAGGAGAACATTGTACACAGTGACAGCAACATTGTGTGATGACTGACTTTGAAAGACTTAGCTCTTAGCAATGCAAACAGCTAAGATAACTCCAAAAGACTCATGTTGTAAAATGCTTTGCAAATCCAGAGAAAGAAATCTGGAATCTGAATGCAGATTGAAGCATATTTCTTGTTCTCTTTTTTTGTGGTTGTTTTGTTTTATTTCTTCTTTTTCATGCCCCCTCCCTTTGGTTCTAATTCTTCTTTACACCATGCTTAAGGTAAAAATATATTTAATATGAATGTGTATGTAGTGCCTATATCAGACTGCACAGTGTCTTTAGGAGGAAGGAAGGAAAAGAGGGACATAAAATTTAAAACTAAACTCAAGCGGCGCTTGGCGGCCATGTTGGGCACCCGCCGTGGGCCGGGCCGCCTGGGCGCGTGTGAGCGGCCAACAAGCGGCCCTGCCAGTCCGGCCGGCCGGCCTCCCTCCCCGGCCCGCCCCGCTCTGCTGCCTCCCTTGGCCGGTAGGCCCCGAGCCCGCCCTTGAGGCTACCAGGCTGGGTCCGGGCTGCCTCCCGGGGCCGCGACAGTGAAAGGACTGAACCTGCCTTGTTGTCTGATGTCAGGAGCTGAGCTCAGCACAGCCATGGCCCAGGAGACCAACCAAACGCTGGTGCCCCTGCTGTGCACCACAGGCTGCGGCTTCTATGGAAACCCTAGAACCAATGGCATGTGCTCTGTCTGCTATGGGGATTTCCTCCAGCGACAGCAGAATAGTGGGCGAGTAAGTTCCCCAGTAGCCAACAACCCCAGTCCTGCTGCCCTAGAGACCTTCCCTGTAGCATGTGCAGAGGAGGTGGACCCTACACCTGATGACATCTTAGCTAGATCGAGCTCTCAGACTCCTGTGACCCACCAGATGACAGCTATGAGCATATCAAAGGAAGACAGCCAGACCAGCCGCTACATCCAGGCAGAAGAGACCCTCTCCATGACTCCTTCCTCATTTTCTCTTGTTGAGACATCTCAGAGCTCGTCTGAGGAAGAGAAGTTGTCAGAGAAACCCAAACCAAAAAAGGACCGCTGTTTTGCTTGTCGGAAAAAAGTGGGTCTGACAGGCTTTGACTGCCGCTGTGGAAATCTGTTTTGTGCCATGCACCGATACTCAGAAAAGCACAGCTGTCCCTTTGACTATATTTGTGGCTGAGGCCGCCGAGAAGATCCGCAAGGAGAACCCCATCATTGTGGCTGAGAAGATTCGGAAGTTGTGAAGTGAGAAATGTGCCCCCTGTCCCTCCCTCTCCTAGCCGCAGGCCCAGTCCCTCCTAGATCTTCTGGGTAAAATAGCCTTTAGGATTCAGAGCTGGGCAGCAGAAGGGCTTCCTCTGTCCTCTGTCCAGGATCTTGAGGCTTTGCCCTTACTTGTCAGCCACAGTGCATCTTAGGATCTAGTTGGTTTGGCTTACCTGGGAAATGGGCTGAGTCATGGGTGTGTCTGAATCTTAGCTGCTGTCTCCCTTCACCCTAGGCCCTCCTCTTGGAAGCCCAAAATGATTCAGGGACTAGAGGTGAGAGTGGGGAGCCCCAGTCCTTTTCTGCCCCACACTGAGGCCCCTTTCCTCTCTGTACAGGCGTGGCATCCCTGAGGGGCATGGTCATCCGTGCCATTTAAGAGGTCCTTGACTCCTGAAGCCAGGCCTCTCCCTCCACACAGAGGGATCTGGCTGAATCCGCTCTGAAGCCATCTCTGGGGTTTGGGTATTCCCCGAGATAAAGAACTCTGCAGCTCAAAAGCCCTTAGACTTGTTTGTGTCCTCTCCCTCCCTGGCTCCAGGGAAGATAGTGGGACCAGCTCCCCTAATGTCTCAGCAGGAAGCCTTGCCCTCATTTCTGTATCTCCTCCCTTCCTTTGCCACTTCCCAGGATGTGCCAGCACCCCCAGCACAGAGTCTTACTTTCCAATGGTCAAGAGTATTCCCTCTTAATTCTGATCTTCCTACCGACCTCAGGAGCTGTTTGTGACCCAGTCATAAGAGATGTGTTGAAGAGGGCCTCTTCCCTTCCCCTGCCACGATCCCTGACATCCTTCTTCCCCACATGCACTCACTTTGTTACCTACGTTCTGCTTTCCTGTGCATTCCTGGTTCTCAGGTTTGCATATACAGTTCAGACCAGCACCCTGTCTCCCCTCACAGGGGAAAATCTCAGAGGAACCTTAGCTTTGTGTAAAGGTATTGCTGATAGTAAGCAAGCCTGGGTGAGGGGCAGAAAGCTTGGTGCTATGATTCAATACCTCCCTGTGCCTTGCTCTTGTAGGCACCCACTCCTTCAAGCCTGTGTGCTTGTGCCCTGCCCATGTCAGCCTGACTCAGTTTGCTTTTTCCATGGGAAGTGAAATGTACTGAGCATTGGCCCCTGATCCATTGGGTACACAGCTACCTGTTCTCAGGTCACATGGCATCTTGAGTGGATCTTTGGGAAGTGGGATGGAGGGAGATTCTCTTTGGTGTCGCCCCTTCCTTCCTGCAAAGTCTTTGTGGAGATACAGTCTTGACAAGCAAACCAGCTTGGTTTAGAGGCAGGGAGTGGTGCCCTGTAGTACAGTGAAGGAGCAGGGGCCCTGCAGCCAATTTGGAGAAAGCCTTGTTGAGGTAAAGGCAGTGACTCTGACTCCTCTGGAGTCCAGGACACCTAGCACCTTGCAAGAGCTGTTTGAGCCTCTCTGAGGGGCAGCAGGAGAATAAGAATCTTGCAGCCTACTTGGATGTTGAATCTAGTCTCTGCCCCTTCCCCTCCCCAGGCAGCTGTGCCAGATGTGCACTGGGGTCCTTCCCAGAGGCCAGTGGGCAGTAGCAGGCTGCCATCTTCTCAGGACTCTCACAGCTGCCATGGCTGTTCTGGACTCTTAGTGAGTGCTGCTGACTTCCTGGCCACATTTCCTCTGCCTTCTCAAGCACATGCTCCCGTTTGCCTCAAGCCCATCAACATGTCCTCCCTGTTTTCTATTTTAACTTTTATAGACAGATTTGAAGTGGCTGGGCAAGAGCAGCAGTCACAGCCTGTTCACCCCTCAGGAGAGCCTCTGCCCCATTCCCCATGTCTGCTGACCTTCCACCTCTTGACCATGCAGACCCTTTGTATCCCCAGGGGCTAATTGGTGGGCTGTGTGACTTCCAGCCTGCTGCCCCCTTCTCCTGACCCAGTTTGATCTTATTTTTCTTTTCCCTGTCCCCCAACATCGTGCCCTACCTGTGTAAACATTAATATATTCTATTTGTCTCCAAATAAATAAATTAAAAAAATTAAAAAAATAAAACTAAACTCAAAATCTTATGAAAATGAATGTTTAAAACTACAACTAAATTATTTTTTAAATAAAGTTATACGGAGAATGTTGGGAGAGTTCTCCTTGGTCTTTTTCTCTACTCTGCCATCTTGGTTCTAATAGAAGGAAATGCTACCAATTAATATAAGTGGACCATGGGCTAGTCTTTACTATCTGTTCCACAGACCTAATCCTAACCCTAATTGACCAGTTATATAGGTTGATTAGTTCATTTAACAATTATTTGCTAACCTTCATTTATCTAGCACTTTGGTATGTGCAATTATAAAATACACATATTCTTACCATCCACTTGTGGAGGAACTGACAGTCTTAAAGGGGGATTTATCTTTTAAAGCTGGAAAAATTAAAAAATGAAAGATTAAATAACATAAGATTACCATGAATGCTGAAATTTGTGTGTCTCTACGTGTGTGTATATGAATGTGTGTGTGTGCGCAGAAGGAAAGGATCATGGATTTAAGTAAGACCTAAAGAAGAAAAAAGGAGGGAAAGATCATCATGGTATGGAATGATGAGGGAAAGTCTAGTTGAATATATAGACTTCTAAAGATTTTTAAATATAAATGACAATTTTGAAAAGTATTTTGGGGTTATTTTTGAATAGTATTGAATGTTAACGAAAGAGTTTGGACTCGGGGACTTTCTGGGATATAATTTATGTTTTGTTTTCTAACACCCAACACAATAATTATTATTAATAGTATGTATGTAACATATATGCTCTCTATTTAAATATTAATCATTATTGATTATATTCTACAGTGCCTTACAAATCAAAACATATCTTTCTTTCCTTAGAGATATGTAGTATAAATATCACTATGCCCTTTTCATAAATGAGCAACCTGAGACTGAGAGCGTCATACTACTGGCAAATGATGGACTTGATCTTCCAATGCAGATTTTCTGATTTTAAGTCCCCAACTTTTCTCCCAATACGTGATTTTGTTTCCATAGTGTGGTATAGATGGATAGAACACTTGAATCACCATCATGGAGCCCCACATTCAAAACCTACCTCAGACTTACTATGTGACTCTGAATCAGGGACTTAATTAGCTTCTCTGGCCTTCAGTTCCCTCCGCTATAAAATAAGACAATTGAATTTGACAACTTCCAAGTCCCTTTAGCCCCCAGATTTACAAATCTGTTATTGATCTTTGACTTACACAAGATCACACATGAGATTTAGCTGCTCTATAATCACATAACTTAAAATGTATCCATTTTATATACAAGGAAGCTAAAGTATTAAAGTCTTATAACAAATCTTTTTTGATTCAGAGAGACCAAATTACTGACATATGAGTGTTTTTACCTAAAAGTATATATTTCTTCTCAATTTCATATTAAATGAATAATAACCTAAAGCCATAATAGAAAAAAAAATCGCCAGTTGTCTTTTGTTTAAAATTCTATTGGCAAAGTCCACATTAGAATATTTGTTCTGTGCTCCTCCTCATATCCTCTGCATATATGAAATATGAAACATTTCTACCAAAACTTATTCAAAGGTTTTTAGTTTCCAGTGACTATCAATCAATAGCATTTTGAAAATATATAGAGTTCCTTCCACACTACTTTCTACCACAGAGTTGAGCACAAATCTCTTGTAGAAGGTGAAAATTCATCCTGAGTCTTCAAAAAAGCCTAGGAAGTGAGATGGGAGCAGGACATGTGTCCATCTGAAACAGATAGTGATAATTTCCATCTTCTGGGGCAATAAACTCTTGCCCCTTTGATAAGCTCATGAGTGTACATCTGTTTATATGATTATACACACAGACACAGACACACCCATGTGAAACATAGTATTTAGAATGCTAATTTGCTAGAATTTCTCTAGCAATTTAGTTGAAAAAAATCTAGTTTTTACTTCCTCCTCTATTCTCCTGCTCCTTCCCTCCCTCCTTTCCTTTCTTCCTTCCTTCCTTCCTTCCTTCTTTCCATTCTTCCTTTTTTCCTTCTTTCCATCCTTTGTTTTGCACAGAAGTTTATAACAATAAAATCCAGACCTTCAGTTTCACCCTATATACCTTCTAAAAGTAATGGGGGATTATTTCCTTCATTTAACTTTTAAAAAATTCAACACCATTTGGTGTCTTGCTCAGTTATCCTGATTCAGCTGTAACTTTTTTGAAATCCTCTTCAGATTGTTTCTGCCAGGGGGGAAAGTGGTAGCTCTAAAACTGAAGGTGTCAGATGTTACTTAATAGGCTTTCAAAGACTTAGGCTCCTTAGGCATTGCAGCACTGGAAAGGTCACATTAAGAATATGGTCATTAGAATGCTAGGTCACTAGAGCACCTATTACTTTAAAATGTATATTGTTCTGAATATTTTGCACCCCAGATTAAAAGCCATTCCTACTACACTGACATGTCATTGAAAAGGGGAATAAAAAAGATCACAATTGCACATACAAATGGGTATTCTAGGCTTTATTCAAGTTCTTATATAAGCCAGAATTGTCTATATTTAATATAATATTATATTTCAGGAATATCCTACATAATCCAAATTAGATTTTCCTACATTTTGCTCAGTAATAATTATTCCTTTTGTGTGACCAATAATCAATTATAAGGGAAAAACTAGGTATATGTCTAAAACAGATGAGTAAATGAATAATGAAAAATTATTTATGTAACACTTACTGGAGAGTTGTTCTTCAACCATGTTCAACTCTTTATTGCCCTGTAGACCACACTGTCTAGGGAATTTTCTTTGCAAAAATACCAGATTAGTTTCCCATTGTCTTCTCCAGTGGATTAAGGCAAAGAGATTAAATGACTTGCACAGAATGACATAGCTATTAAGTGCCTGAGACTGGATTGGAATTTAGGTCTGCCTGAGTCTTAGCTCAGTGTTCTACTCACTGAGCCATTTAGCTGCCCCTTGCTTGGGTTGGTAATAGGATAATTACTAGGAAAACAAATATAAAAACAAAGATATTCTCTACTTCTAAGGGTCTTATATATAAATAAGGGGAAACCAAACATAGGGGA
>JAQQSV010021802.1:0-10713 GCA_028646515.1 Pseudochirops corinnae | reverse complement strand
AACTATTGTACAATGTGAAAGTAATTGCAGATCCTATACATGATTGCACGCCACCATGGCGGGGGGGAGAAAATCTGAAACTCAAGTGATTGTGGAACTGAATCTTGTAAATTAAAAGTAAATGAGTAAATAAATAAATAAATTTAAAAAAAATAAATCTCAAACTCCTGAGGATGTAACAATAATTTTGAATTATTGTGTCTTAATTCTTTTGATTCATATGGACTTTGGGGTCTTTCTTTTGTGAAAAAGAAGTAAAAATCTATCTTCTACCTGATTTACATTGTACCTGAAATACTTTTCTCCTTATCCCTCAGGGATATGATAGACAAAAGTCAAAACTAACATTTAATTATATTTTCCCTGGGGGCACCAAGATTAGGATTAATTAAACAAATCAGTGTGAGAAACAGGTGTCTAATGCCTGTAATTAGAGGACAGGATCCCCTGGAACTGAGTTCATTCTGACCACATATATGGGTTCAGAGCAAAGGATTCCCTTAGCTGAGATTTAAAAGGTATGGTGGCCCCATACTCTTGGGCATGGGCTGCAGTTTTTAACTATTATATTTGCATAATCTGTCACATGAGTCAGTTTGATTTAGTAAATAGAAAATTCATCTCAGGATCGGCAAGACCCGGGTTGAAATTCTGACTCAGACACATTCTGGCTGTGTAAACGCAGGCAAATCAGTTAACCCCTTAGTGCCCCTGACAACCCTCTAAGACTATAACTGGCTAAGAAGGTAGGTCCAGACCTGCATTGGTAAAATTTTCTCACCAGGACCTCCTTAAACCCATAAAATCAGAGATCTGGTAAAAACAAACAAAAAAAAAAGCTGCAAGTATTTTCAGGGTGCTTGTTTTGTAAATACACATCATGAGCATCACAATATATTTTACCAAATGTCCTAAGTTTCTTGTTGTTCTTGGATGCAAAATAAAAGCAACTTTGCCAATTCCTCCATTTCTAATTCCACGGAAAAACCTGTGAGTAATCTTTCCATTTAACTTCAATGTCCTAGTTTGTTCTGATTTAGATGATAGTAAGAACATCAAGATTGACATGATTTGCTACCTCTGATAGTATATCTACTCTGTACTTTGTGGTGTGACCCCTTCAGGAAGGATTTGTTGAAATGCAAGACTACTTGTCTTTGAACAAGCATCTTATCTAAAGAGAAGTGACACCTAACTTTAAGTTTGCACAGTCTAAAAACCTTCTGATTCTTACCATGATCTGGCTCCTTTTTTTGCCATTTTGTGGAAGTGAAAGGGGGCTGTACAGGACTCTAGGTTCATTGTATATTTCTTTATTCCATGACTAACCACAGCAGAAACATTCATTACTAAGTGTCCATTCTACTGATGATGACTTAGATGACTCTGGACTTAGCAAGCCAAATCCTTGGAAAGCAGACTCTCTGAATTGCTAGGACTATACTTGACTTACAGGGAAGGTAGAACTATTCAGAGCTTGCCCTCTGGTGGAATATGATGATAATAATGCTGATTAATGATTATGACAACAAAGATGATAACGACCATATTAATAGTATTTCCATAGTGTCAACCATGTCCCTAAGCTATGTGCTTTACAAATATTACCTCATTTGAGCCTCCCAACAGCTCTGGGAGGTAGGTGTCATTGTTATCACCATTTTATAGTTGAGGAAAGTGAGACAAACAGAGGTTAAAGTGACTTGCCCAAGGTCATGCAATTAGTATTCTATTCTGAGAGAACCTCCACACCATGTTGAGTCATCAGAGTAGAACTTTGTGGAGGCAATGTCACATTATATTTAGAAATTGCATATTCACTCAATTTTCTTAGCAAATATATTACATTAATTATGAAATAACTGAAAGGGAAATTTATAATAAGGAGCAAATATTTCATG
This sequence comes from Pseudochirops corinnae, assembly GCA_028646515.1. Classification (NCBI taxonomy): domain Eukaryota; kingdom Metazoa; phylum Chordata; class Mammalia; order Diprotodontia; family Pseudocheiridae; genus Pseudochirops; species Pseudochirops corinnae. The sequence goes on along the minus strand of JAQQSV010021802.1, from coordinate 8,812 downwards.
GAACTTGGCCTTGATTTTCATTTTAGGAACTAATTTTCAGAAACTAGTTAACAAAAAGCAATATTTCAACCTTAAAAATAGGTTGTAGAATAGATGACTATCTGACTATTAGTTGTGGGATATTCAGATTAAATAAAATATTCTGGATTTTTGAAATGTTGTCCATATATTAATTTACAAGAATGAGGATATTGTAGATTATACTTAAAATGGCATATTTCACCTTTGACATTTTTGATGACTCGGAAGACATTCCATCACATTGCCCTGAGATCATCATTATGAAAATCAATTACATTTGGGAGGTCAATAAACAGAAGTGACATTCAATAGCATATTCTAACCAACAGAACACTAAATAGCACATAATTTTTTAGATTTGAAAATATAATATTTTCCTAATTTGTGATTTTATACAGGATAATCACTCTACCAAACCAATCCACATCATAAGCCAACATAAACTGTTATCTTTTGCAATTCTTATCTGTTTTCCCAAAATTTTTCCATAAAAGGTTCACCAAATGCACAGGAGGTTTTTCTCTGGTTCTTTTAATAACTGAGAAATGCTATTATGTGCTCAAGTTGTCTATCTGTTGTCTCTCATTCTATGCCCAGCTCACCTTTTTCAGGTACTTTTGCCTATCTTTTATGTGGTTCCTTAAACTTGATTGTTGGTCAGATGATGCAGCTTCACTGATGTGCACCATATGTTTTTTAGGGCTTTGGGGATTAAGTATAATTCTGATTCTTCTGAGATTATGCTGTCCTATGATTTGAAGCCATATAGCCATACAGAGAGAATTATGATATTAAAGTCATGAGCTTTTCTCTCAGTAAGCAATTTTATATCATTTAAAATGGAAGTCCATTTCTGAAATGTAATCCATCTCAATATCTTCTTTTTATAAAATTCTGAACTCATTTCATTATTAATTAACCGCAGAAGATACATATTTATGCATACACACACAATACGTATATGTGTGTACATATATACCCACATATATAGTACACATATATACACATATTCTATGTGTTTATACATGTATGTTGTATGTATGTGTGGGATAACTGAACAAGATGAACATCCAGGATCATGTTATAATCTGAGTAGCATATATTTTTCACCTATTTTGTTGTCTTAGTGTAAATAATTAGAATAATCCCTTTCTTGTTACTGTGTTTAATACAATATAAAGACAATGACAGTTTTACTAAAAAATTACCGTAGCAATGGCAATGTTTCCCACTAAAATCTTTGTAAGTATGGTAGTAACAGTATGGTTTGATACAACCATAAATATAATAGAATACATTATATAGTGATGTGCAAAATAATAAAAAGCAACCGATTAGTAAATTACATATGATTAACTCTCATGTAGCATAATTTATATATGTACATAAATACATAGTTTAAAAGTTAATTCTCACTAATTTCAACATATGAATATTCCTTCAGTGTTACAGACTACAAAACATCTAAATCTTCTTACACCATTCAACTCCTATTCATATCCTACCACAGTAAATCTTCCATAGTGTGATCTTCCTATAGCCCAGGATATTTCTCCAGATCTCTTGATATTGTGTGAGTACCAAGTGGCCTGTCCTTCATTTTCCTCTTGCTTTCACTGCATGACTAGCCCTCTTCTTTCTCCCAGGCAAACATTTCTTGGATTATATCTTTTACATGATATTATTATTACAATGAGTTCATAAATCTGTAGCTGGAAATACCAAAAAGACCATCTAGTCTACCCCCTACCCACATTTTAGAGTGAACCAGGGAGGTTATGACTTTTATCTATTTGCATTTGATATAATCCAGATGCTCTTCTCATCTATTTATTTGTTTTTGTACATTAGACACTGTGATACTGAGTCCAAATGTGTTAGTTTTACTGTCGTTGATGGAGAAAACAGTTACTTAGTTTGCTATCTCAACAAATCTTTTTGACTTTTCATCTTTAATTGTTGTTCTTTCAAATTCCATCTTAAAATGTTCTCAGGATGATGTGGCTTAACCAGGTCTCTTGCCAAACTTTCAGGAAACTATTTTGTCCCTCTATTACTCTTTGCTATTTCATGCACCAAGATTGCTCATAATCTTCAACTCCCATCTGATTTTTAGTACAAGTGCATAATTCAAATTGGTGTTGCCTCTGGCTGTTTTATCTTTCTACTTAGCAAGAAATCAAATATTTTCTGGTTAAGGCTGTTTCTAAGTTCTTTTGGTCTCTTTATTGTGGAACTGATTTATACTTACTGAACTTCTTAGGAAATGGTGATAATCTGTGCCTTGTAGGATCTTTTATCTCTTTGCCATCTTTTGACTTTAATATTTCATTTAATCACCTCATATTGGGGTTGTATGAATTGTATATTATATCATCTCTTTTTTAAAGTTTTTCATTCATATTTTATATTGATTTTGATCTTTGATGTAAAAAGTCAAAGGTTTTGTTGTACACAAAGGGTTGACTCAACAATGATTCTATCATTGGTAATTAGTTTTTTCCTACCTATTAAGATAGTATAAATTCTTTTTTTTTCCTGATATAATATAGAAAACCATTGAAGATCTCAGAGATCTGAGGTAATCTCCCTTTCCCAATTCACTAAGGGGTCCTCAGCACAGTGCTTGAGAAATTCTCATTGATTTGACTCCACTCTAAATTTATGTAAACAATTCACAATAGGTTGAGTCCTGAGGAGGCCTTCCCTCTAATATGGGGGGAGAGGGCAGTTAGGCTCATTTTACTGTCACTCTTTCACTTGTTAGATTCCCCACTGCAATTGTCCTAGGTTAAAAAAAAAATGCTTAAAGTTTGTGCTCTTGTCCAAGGTCTTCCCCAAAAAGGGACAGTAGAAAGATTCTCAATGTAGAATATGAATTAGTTATGGGATTGATATTTACTTCCTTCACATAAGAGAAATTCTAAAAATAGACCACTAATAAGCACAAATTTGACAAATATACAGCAGTATTAGCTACCATAATATTCTTCCAGGACATGACTGCCTAAAACTATATCTACATGAAATAGTTTGCAGGGCTATTGATTATGCATTTTACCTTTCACTTTAGCTTTATACTGTTCAAGCAAATTCTCAGTACCTCTTCTCAGTTCAGGTAAAAATGTGGACTTACCCTCTTGCTGGTAATCATAATTTCTAGGAAAAAAATACTTCTGCCTTCAGTCAACTCTGAGCCAGGAATCTAAGACCTATAGAGCTCACAAACTTCCAAAGTGATATCTAAGTCTGAAAACATTCACTTCACGATTATGTTGAGTTGCTTTCTTGGGAGAAGAAGCACAAAGCGAAAAGATATCCAGGATCCCACATGAAAATTTAACTAAGTGGAACACTTTGTATACAACAGTGTGCAAATTACTTGGGACAAGAAATAATTTTAATGTTGTTTTATTTGTGACTCTAATGGTCATGCATGTGTGCTCTTAATGGCACTGGGCTAATGAACAAGCCTGACCAGATGAAATCAAATTGAACTTATTTCCCAATATTTAGTTCCTACTTGTTAGTTGAGCGCTAGATTTTGTTACACACACATACACACACACACACACACACACACACACTTCATTACCATCTTTTACTCTATTTTTTGGTTCTGTGATTTTTTTCAGAATTGATATTGCTCCAAGGAAACATAAGAAAGTTAGAGGTCTTAAAGAGCATCCTTCAATGACTATTATAAATATTGCTGCAGCTGTTGGTGTGGGCATGTCAAAAGTTTTGAGTATCACTTAAGCAACAAATGAAAAAAAGATTAATTTAATCTAAGTCAAAATAAGTTCAAATCCAGCTTCATAAACTAACTGCGTTACCCTGGGCAAGTCACTTAACCCTATTTGCCTCAGTTTCCTCATCTATAAAATGAGGTAAAGAAGTAAATGGCAAACCACTCCAGTATTTCTGCAAAGAAAACCCCAACTGGAGTAAGATATAACTGAAATGACTGAACAACAACTTCCTGACTTCAAGGCAAGATATCTGCTACACAATGCTGCCTCCTTAACCTAATTTAGTTTTTTTAACATCAGTAAAATTTTGAGATAACTGAAATCCATTTAAATGAGAAAATGTGTTTGTTTATTTTTCTTTATCATAAAACGAGGCAAAATTGCATAGTGAAAGGAGCCTACATTGGAGCCAGGATGAGCTGAGCTCAAGTCCTGTCTATGACCATGTGGACCTAGCTAAGTCATTTATCTTCTCAATGCTCAATTCTCTCAATACTGCGCTCTAAGACTAAGTTGCCCTGAAGATGCCAATAAGCATTTGTAGAGAGTTTCCTCAGCTGGAAGGAAATTCCCTATACAAGTGTAATCACAAGTCTCTTGCCTTTTTCTGTCCATTCACTAGTATAGATGAAAATATTTCTAAAATACATAAAACATAATTCTTTAGTTTCTTCTACAAAGTATTGGGTTGGAAATAGGAAATACACAAATTGTACTGAAAATCATTTAACTGTTTTTTGACAATTATGAGTCAATGCTGAGAATATAATTTGCTTCACTGTATTAGAACATCATGGTGACCTCAGGGTTTATGGAAGTTTATGGGGTTTTCTTTGCATGCCAAACTAAACCAAATCGTTCTGTGATACTATTTTTTAAATGTATGTGTGAGTGTGTGTTTGCTGTTTGTCTGTTTGTCTGTTTGTTTGTTTGTTGTCCTTCATACTCAAAGAGGACCAAAATGACATCACTATGCTGGAGTCATTTCAATGTGTCTGACTGTGGCTGATCACACCAATACAAGCTCTGAATTCTCTACCACAGGTTGAGCATGAATGATCCATGTGAACCTATGGGGTGGATTCTCCAAATGTATTTGGATCCTGTATGTCCTCTGAGCTGCTTCAATTCTGCTTTGCCCATAGAACACAGTACCTTCTCTGATGGGGATGCACCATTCTGAGGTGTCCTGTGCCAGTGTCTCCCATATCACACAATCAATTCCAAAGTTCTTAAGAGAGATCTTAAGAGTGTCCTTGTATCACTTTTTCTGACCACCATGTGAATGCTTGCCCTGTGTGAGTTCTCCCTAAAACAGTCTTTTGGGCAAGCATATGTTTTGTATTTGAATAAGGGGACCAGCCCATTGGAGTTGTGCTCTCTGAATCAGAATTTGAATGCTTTGCAGTTTAGTTAGAGAAAGGACCTCATTGTCTTGTACCTTTTCCTGCCAGCTAATCTTCAGAATCTTCCTAAGACAATTCAAATGAAAGCGATTCAGTTTCCTGGCATGGCACTGGTATACTGTCCAGATTTCACAGGCATATGACAATGAGATCAGCACAACAACTCTATAGACCTTCAGTTTGGTACTCAGTCTAATATCTCTTCTCTCCCATACATAGACACAAACAATTTCTACTTTTGTCATAATCATTCAAACCACCCACCTTCTATAATCTATCTCTTGGACCACAGAACATTGGTTGAAGACAAGAATCTGAAAAATTGGTCAACAAATTAATTCAACTTATACACAACTTGGCCGCTGTCTTTGAAAAGTAAAAACTTTTATTCATTTTTTAATGGTCTTCCTATTACCCTCTCCCCAGAGGCTCTTCCAAATTTACTCTTTTTTTCCTTATAGTCATTACTTAACTACTCACCTATTCTCTTAGTAGAGATATCATGATAAAGTTAAATGAATACTAGGCTTTTCAGGTACACCCTCTGGTTTTGAATCCATCTTCAGACACCTTTTAGCTGTATAGTCATTGACAAGACACTAAACCTTTAGGACTCTCAATCTTCTCATCCATGAATTGGGAATAATAATACTATCTACATTCCAGGATTATTGTGAAAAAAATTCCTTGCAAACCAGAGTTTTGTGCATTATTATTATTGTTAGAGATGAAGTCACCTCTTGTCATGAATTCTCTTCTCCTCCCTGCCTCACCAATCTCTCTATGCTTCCAGTCATCCTCCCTACCTTTGTTCCAGGCTCAGAGAATTAGGTTACTTTACTCTATGTCAGTGCTAACACTTATACTTGTGCCCTTGATCCCATCTCATCCCATCTCCTTTGGGAGCCTGACCTGCTAAACCATCCTTCTTTTTTGCTTTTCAATTTCTCCTTTTCCACTGGCTCCTTTTCCACAGCTTACAAACACATTCATTTTCTGCTTTAAAAACAAATGCTCTCTTGACCCTGGCATTTCCTTCCTCTCACTTGCTAAACTGATGAAAAGAAGCACCTGCATTCACTGCTTCTATTTCTTTCACTTCCTTGCTACCTGATCACTCCTCAACCCCCGACTTCTGACTTCTACACATATACATACAGGGATGTATCTACATAGGCACATGGATTGATATGTATGCCATATATATGTATATACGTGTATATACAGGGTGTCCATACCCTGTATAAGCTATACTATATAGAGAGTGTTTTGGACAATCTTTATCTATACCTATGTCTATATCTTGATATAGAGATGTGCATAAATATATGTAAGAATACATATACATATATACACATACATTCATACATATACATGTGTGTATAAATATACACACAATGATACATGTGTATATATATGTGTTGTTCAGTCATTTCTGACTCTATGTGACCCCATGGATTATGTCCATGGGGTTTTCTTGGCAAAGATACAAATAGCTAACACATAGGGCTTATTGTTACTGTTGTTCAGTCATGTCAGACTCTTTGTGACCCCATTTGGTGTTTTCTTGGCAAAGATACTGCAGTGGTTTGTCATTTCCTTCTCCAGTTGTCCCCTTTTGATAGATGAAGAACTGAGGCAAATAAGGGTTAGGTGGCTTGTTTAGGGTCACACAGCTAGGGAGTGTCTGAGGTCACAGTTGAACTCAGGTCATCCTGATTCCAGAACTAGCACTCTATCTACTGTGCTACCTAGCTACCCCATCCTCCACCTAGCTGCTCTATGTGCATGTACATACATGTGTGCATAAATGCATGTTTAAACACATATGTGCATGCAGAGGCACTGCAGATATACCCATAGATATAATATACATTAATATATACCTATACCTATACACACATAGACATAGCCATAGATATATCCATACACATGTGTATATATATAGACATATACAAATATAAATGGGCCTCCCCATCTCAAGTAGTTTGAAAATACAGGGGCTATGCATGGACTCCATACCACTACTAACTGACCTTGGAATTTTGACCTGCTCTTTTTCAAAACTAAGGGATGATTCATTCTTCCTTTAGACAATCTGCTGCACCTCTCCTTCCAGGGACTCACTAAAGATATGCCAGACTTAGTGGGGACACCCAAAAGACATAACACACTGCAGCTCAGAACTCCAAAGCTCAAGAAATCCACCAACCTGAGAGTCCCTGGTAGCTCGGCTCACAGATATGCACTACCATAGTCAGAAAATAAAATTATACTTATTCCTATAACACTAAACAGTTCTCCTGTTGCTTTCTCTTTTCCTTGTGATGTGCACAGCATTGTATGCTATTTAAGGTAAGGCTTTGATCTGCTACTGCAGCTGTTTGATTTAGTGAGCATCAAGATATTTTTCTTACTAGTCTTCTACTCCTTCTCCTTCAATCTAGTTGTACAGTAGCAAAGGTACCAGGCTTTTATTTACTACCCAGTTCATTAGGTGTTTTTGGGAAGAAATATATAAACATGATGAGTAAGTAAATAAAAATCATCAGTCTTTTATTAAAAGCGCTAAGCAGACCGACCCTTCAGTGACAGACAGCTATCCTTATAAAAAGGCGAGACATCCAGATAATGAAAATTCTCCAGATGCTTTGTTATTGGAAATATGAATGCCCCTCACATATTCATCTATTCAATGCTCACAATGTGATCACTGTAGGTGATAACGGAAACCAGAGAACATCAGGCACCATTCTTTTCTTTTCCTTATCATGCAGTAAGGTAGCCTCTCAAAGACACATCTGTTATAATAAGTTTCACTGATTATTTCCAGCATCCAGCAATCTTTTTAGCAGATTTTTAAAGTAACTAATTCTGGGTTCCTTTAAGATTTCCCCAAATTTTAAAAATCTCACAAAGAAACCGTTACATTAGAAGAGAATGGAATGTCATTGAGGTACAAGAGGCATGTGATCATCCAAAAGAGGAATGTGTAGAGCCAAAAGAGAAACTTCCTGTGATTTGTTGGGAAGTACAACCTGAAGAGTAAATATACTATCCTAGGATAAAGACTGCTGGTTCTCTCATTTAAAGCTACCCCATGAGTAGGCTTTGGACATTTAACATCACTACAATCTATTTGAAATGCTTGCATGAGGCTGAATCTTATTGCATAAAAGTCCATACCACATAAAAAGCCATTCAGATTTCCTATCTGTGGAGCATAGCAAAAAGTCCAAGAACTTATTGAATCTGACCACTAAGAGCAAATTTAGTTAAACATAGTCTTACTACTTTTTCGTCTTCCTCCTCTCCCTCTTCACTTTGTATAGTTTTTTTTTGATTGACTTTAAATTTTATTTTAGTTTGCATCATTCATTTCCACAACATTTTGAGTTACATATTTTCTCCCCATCTTTCCCCTACCCACCACCCCAAAACAGCCATCCCAGTGTATCCCTCCTCCTCCAATCTATTCTCTCCTATGTCCTCCCCCATCATCCCTCTGACTTTTTGTTAAGGCAGGATGGATCTCCCTACCACGATGCCTGTATATCTCAAGTTCCAGTTGGATGTAGTTAATAATAATAATAATAATAATAAATGAATATATATATATATATATATATATAT
>JAQQSV010021801.1:0-10713 GCA_028646515.1 Pseudochirops corinnae | reverse complement strand
CAGGCTTTGCCTGGTTCTACTCTTCTCACTTAGCATTAGTCCGTATAAGCCTCTCCAGGTAATTATGAAGTCCATCTCCTTCCCATTTCTTATAGCACAATAGTATTCCATTACATTCATATACCATAGCTTATTCAGCCATTCCCCAATTGATGGGCATCCCCTATATTTCCAGTTTTTTGCAACCACAAAGAGAGCTGCAATAAATATTTTTTGTGCTAAACCTTTTAAACTTAACATATGAGGGATAATTTATAGTGAAGTTTCCTCATTCTGAAAAATTAAATCTAGAATGGCTTCAGTATTCACTAGGCCTAGGGTTAGGTCACCTGACCTTCAAGCAATCTGGGGCTTAGAGCAATGGAGATCCTCCCCCAGAACCAACTCAGCAGAAGATATGCCAAATAAGGTTGAGACTGCTTTCACTGGACACCCACATGTTTCTGGGTCCTTTGTCTCAGAGAGATTCCTGAGCTTAGATTGTGGGTTAGCCCCCCTACCAATAAGAGTGAAGGCCAGTTGTGGGGTTTGGGTTTCTGCATTGGAAGATTATACAACCATGGATTGTCTTCTACCTGTCGCTCTCTCCCTGCCGCCATGGGGGTGACGGGGGCAGAGTCCTTTCTCATGAGAAAGAATAAAGACCTTTTCTGACCTTAGATTCAGACTCTGAACTCTTTCATCTCACACAAACATAATCAAAATTATCCATTTTACATCTCATAATGCTCTCTATCTCTTGTTTGGTAATAAAATCTTCCCTTCTCCATACATCGAATAGGTAGTAAACTATTCCTTGTTTTCCTAATTTGCTTATGGTATCACCCTTTATGTCTAAATCATGTACCTATTTTGACCATTTCTTGGTATATGGTATAAGATATTGGTTTATTTCTTCCATACTATTTTCTAGTTTTCCCAGAAGTTTTTGTCAAATAGTGAGTTCTTGTCTTTTGAGATCTGTCATGGTATATGACAATGGTATATACAATTACAAAATACTTTTTGAACAAATAAAGACATCTAAATAATTGGAAATATATTCATTGCTCATGGGTAGCTGGGGCCAATATAATAAAAATAATAATTCTACCTAAATTAACTTATTTAGTGCCATACTAATCAAATTACCAAGGAATTATTGTATAGAGTTGGAAAAAATAAGAAATTTCATCGGGAAGAACAAAAGGTCAAGAATATCAAGAAGAAAGGTAGCCTAGCAGTAGATTTCAAAGCATGTTTACAAAGTGGTAATCACCAAAACAAACTAGTACTGGCTAAGAAATAGCATGGTTGATCAGTTTAACAGATTAGGTACATAATATACAGAAGTAAATACTCATACTAACCTAGAGTTTGATAAACCTAGTGATCCAAATTTGGGGGCAAGAGCTCACTATTTAACAAAAACCTGTAGGAAAAAAGGAAGAAACTAAACATAGAACAAAAACTCACTCCATATACCAAGATAAGGTCAAAATGGGTATGTGATTTAGTATAATATCTCAAAATAAATTAAGGGAGCATGGGGGAAAAATTACCTCTCAAATCTATGCATAAAGGAAGATTTTATAGAGAAGATCATGGGAAGTAAAATGTATAATTTTGATTACATGAAATAAAAAAAGGTTTTGCACAAAAAAATCCAATGCAGACAAAATTAGAAGGAAAGCAAGAAACTGGAGGAAAAATTTTACAGAAAGTTTCTTTGATGAAAATCTCATTTTACAAAGATATAGGGAACTGAGCTAAATTTATAAAAATAAGAAACATTCAGAAAAGGAAATCAAAGCTATCAATAGTCATATAAGGTAGTTTGATGGGGAGGGCACTAACAGTTGGGATCAAGAAAAGAATCACGATGAACAATGGTGTCAAACTCAAATACAAACAAGGTCATTAAACCCATACATAAGGATCCTTGCCAGGGCATATTGACTTAGAAAACCATTATTATTATTATCTATGATCAGTTGTATTTTTATATATTTTGTTAAATGTTTTCAAATTATATTTAAATCTGTTTCCAATTGTATTCTGGAGTATTTCAGTGGTCTTTGACAACTTTGATGTATAAGGTGATGCTTAAGCTACATCATGAAGAGAGAGATTCTATAAGGTGGAAGTGAGGAGAGAGTACATTGTAGACATATGGGATAGTTGGTGGAGAGGCATGGGGATGGAAGTGGAATATCTTGACTGAGGATCAGAGACAAGGTCAGTGTGGCTAGTTTAAGGAGTATAGGATGGAGAGTAATGAACTGGAAAGGCTGAAAAGATAAATTAGGGTTAGGTTGTGAAGGACTTTAAAAGCTAAACAGAGGAGTTTATCTTTTATCCTAGAGAAATCAGGATAATTTGTTAAATAGAGGAGTGACATACTCATCAGAAAAATTTGTTGTCAGTAATATATAACATCTTCTAAAGTAGGAAGATACTTAAGGCCAAGAGAACAATTAGGAGGCCTTTGCAGTAATCTAGGAGAGAAATGAGAATCTTCTGTTCGCCCCTCTCCAATCAGGGACCTGGCATTATGGAGTTGCCATCACCCAGATAAACAGTTCAGGAACAGTTGAATTTGGCTCATTTTTTGCAATTCCCTTGGGGCATTCCAGTTCACTTACAAGAAACAAGCTCCTGCAATTTGGAACTATACTAAAAAAGCTATTAAAACCATGCATACCCTTTGACCTAGCAATGACACTACTAGGTCTATATCCCAGAAGAGATAAAAACAAAAAGGAAAAGGACCTATATATGCAAAAATATTTATAGTAGCTCTTTTCTAGGAGTAAAGAATCACAAGTTGGGGGGAAGCCATCACTTGAGGAATGATTGAACAAGTTGTGGTATGTGATTATGATGGAATACTATTGTACTGTAAGAAATGATGAGAAGGATGCTCTCAAAAACAAACCAACCAACCCAAAAAACCCTGGAAAATGTACTGTGTACAAAGTAACAGCAATACTGTAAGATAGCTGCGAATGACTTAGCTTTACTCAGCAATACAATGACACAAGATAACTCTGAAGGACTTGTGATGAAAAATACTATCCATTCGTTGAAAAAAGAACTGATGATGTCAGACTACAGATTGAAACATACTTTTTTAAACTTTCTTTATTTTTCTTGAGTTTTTTTTCTCTTGTCTGTGTTTTCTTTCACAACATGACTATTATGGATATGTTTTGCATGACCACATGTATATAACCTATACTGAATTGCTTGCCTTCTCAATGAGGGGAGGTGGGGAGGGAGGAGAAATTTGGAACTCAAAGTTTTAAAAACAAATATTTAAAATTGTTTTTACATGTAACTGGGGGAAAATAAAATTTTAAATTAAAGCTAAAAAAGAAACTCCTAGTAAATATTTCAGTGTAAATTGTTATGTTATATTATACAAACGTATATACATGCATATACTTTTTTCATAAGACTTGTGATTTAGTTGATATAGAGAACTTCCTTTGAGAAAATGTGGACTTACATGTGCCTAGCAATTTGTAGCCTCAGAGAGCTGCCTAGAGCAACTGAAAGGTTATGTGATTTATGGGAGTCACATAGCTAGTATGTATCAGAAGCGGAATTTGAACTCAGTCCTTCTGGAGTCTGAGGCCACATATTACATAAAGGCTCCAAGGGCTAAAAAAAATGAGGCCTATCTCCAAGCCCCAATGGCAAAGGAATGGGGTTTTTATCCTTACCCAGACCCATAAGAAGTCAATCTCTGACACAAATGAAGTTATACCACCAATAGGAGAAATCCCTCTATCCTAATTATACTCCTCCCTTCCCCATTTTGACTCCTTAGTGAATCAGTTCAACTACCCCATTCTTTCCTCTCAAATGCCTTGTCCCTAGTCAAATCAAAGATCCTTCCCTGCCCACTCTCAGTATGGGACTATTCCAGCTATCCACTTGTGCTAATGAAGGAAGCTGGAGAGAATCCTGAAATTGCGCTGGATGGAGCCACCATATGCCACTCTCTTCTTTCCAGGTTTTTCAAGACACTATGCTCTCCTGGTTTTCTTCATAATTGTATGACTTCTTTTCAGTCTTTGCTAGATGATTTCCATTGAGGGTATCCTCCAAAGTTTGGTTCTGGGCCCTCTTCTTTAGTGAGGATCTCTTTGACTTGGTAATCTCATCAGCTTCCAAGGATGTAATTATCTTCTCTATTCAGATGATTCTCAGATATATTTATCCAGTCCTAACCTCACTTCCGATCTCCAGTCTTACATCTCCACCTGTCTGCTGGACACCTCAAATTTAACATAAACAAAACTGAACTTACTATCTTTTAGCAGAAATCCTCTCCTTTTCCAAAAGTCCCTATTACTGTTGATACCACCTTTTCCCCAGTAACCCAGGATCACAACATAGGTGTCATTCTTGACTCTTCACTCTTACCCCTAATATCCAGTTGGTTGCTAAGATTCGGCAATTTGATTCTCCCTTCTCTTTTCTAACACTATCATTAGGCTCTTATCACCTTATACTTGAACTACTGAAGTAGCCTTATCGTTCTCCGTTCAAGTCTCTCCCTATTCCAGTCTATTCTCCACTCAGCTGTCAAGTTGATCTTAAACTCTAAGTCTGAACATATTACACCCCAGCCCCCAACTCTTTATCATCTCTAAGATCAAATATAAAGCCCTCTAGCATTCAGAGCCCTTCATAACTCAGCTCCTTCCTGTCTTTCCAGTGTTCTTACACCTTACTTCTCCCCCCCCCCCCCATGCCCTCTGGCATACAAGTGTCACTGGCTTACCAGTAGTCCCTTCCACAAAGACAGTTCATCATTTATGCATTTTCATTGGCCATTCCCAGTACTTGGAATGGCCTCCTTCCTTTCCACCTTCAGACTTCCCTTGAGGTTTCAGCTAAAATCTGATCTTCTGCCAGAAGCCTTTCCTGGTACTCCTTAATGCTAGATCCTTCCCTCTAAGACCATCTCCAATTTATTCTGCATATATTGTTGAAATAAAAATCATTTATTTAGGCTTTCACTTTGATTAACAAGGTAAAACTTAGGATAAAGAGAATTAAAATAATTTTATTACAAGTACCTCAAGGTGATTTCATAGGTAACTTTAAGACAATTCAGGTAGGTTCACCTCATAAAAAAAGGTTGGGCTCTTGCATCTCACTTCCTCCCTATGGTACCAAGAACGTGAGAATTTATGTATGTGACAAAAAGCAGGTAATACAGGATGCTGCAGACTTGGTATCTCCTTCCCCACCTGAACCTCCCCCAACACTGGTTGATAAGCATGGCTGGGAACAATGGGATGCTGAGTCAACATAACTTTCATCAATTTCTTGTTTGTACATAGTTTTTCACAGTATGTTGTTGTCTCCTCCATTAGTGAACACCTTGAGAACTGGGGTCGTTTTTGCTTTCCCTTATATACTCAGCACTTAACATATTGCTCCGCATACAGTTAATAAATACTTGGCAAATAAATGATTTGACAAATCTCAGTGGAGTTGGGAACTTTGGTAAAGCTAACTCCTTTTTGCTATATAATATCTCCACAGGCACTGCAGGAAAACAAAACGTCACAGTCCTTCTAAAATCTCCCTCTTAATCACTACAAAAGAGATCTCTGAACTGAGAAGGTTCTAGAGGTAGTCCCTTTCTCTTTATCCTCAGATAAAACGACTTAGGAGGCTCTTAGTAAAGACTTATCCCTGATTTATAAGGTTTTGTTTTCTTTGTGAGTGGATCCCAATTTAATTTAACAGGTAACAATTTATGTGTCTTTTGTTATACTAAGTACCTAGGCCCCAGCTGTCCCAGCTCTCTCCAAAGCACAGTCTGTACTGTCTCTCTGGAAATTGTCTCCGGCTCCCATAGCTATAGAGAGGAAGAATATGTAAATATCCTCTGCCCAATTATGGGACACGCATTTGCAACCGTAGCTGGCATTCACACTCTGTATATGAAAAAACTGCAGTTTACTTCCCTCTGCTACACTAGCTTTATTCACAGCTGTAGCTAGACAGAACTCTAAGAATACATGCCTCAGGCCACACTCCAGCACAGTGGTTCCCAACCTTCCTAATGCTTCATACAGTTCCTCATGTTGTGGTGATCTCCAACCAAAAAATTATTTTCGTTGCTACTTCATAACTGTAATTTTGCTACTGTTATGAATTGTAATGTAAATATCTGATATGCAGGATGGATTTTCATTGTTACAAATTGAACATAACCCACAGGTTGAGAGCCCTTGCCTTAGAATCTCCCCTCCTTTGCTTACTCTTCCCACGCTTCCTCCCGCAGCCCATCCGTGGGGGGTCTCCAGCTCTCGGCTTGGCTCAGAGCCTCTACGGCTGCGGTTTCTTTTCTTTTTAAAGGATCAACCAGCCCCGGCCACTCTTTCTTCTCTCAGCGGCCTCTGCTCTCTCTCGCCTTCAATCGGCGCCTGTACCTTGGGGGATGGCTTCGTGGGAAACCCAGTCTTTTTCCACTGCTCGCCTACATTGCGCACGTTCCCTAAGTGTAGAGAGAGCGTGGAGCGATTGGGCCTAGAAGATCCCCAACCCCTTCCAGCAACGATTCCACTCTTTCAGGCCAGGGGGCGCTGCTCCTTCTGCTTCCCCGCTGTGCCCTCTGGCTTTTCTACTCATCTCCATGGTATCATTTGTGGCTTCTTCCGGAAGAGGTGTGGAGGGGGGGGGGCTTTGCTTCCGCTTCCGGTGGAGCCGGGCTTGGCGGCGGAGATGGCGGCTGCGGCGGCGGCGGCAGCAGCGGCCTCGTCAGCCTCGGGTTCTGGGGGCCCTCGAGAGGAACCCGAGGCCCCGAGCCTAGCTTGGGACGAGTCCCAGCTCCGCAGCTATACCTTCCGGACCCAGCCCATCCCGCGCCTAAGCCAGAGCGATCCTCGGGCAGAGGAGCTCATCGAGAGTGAGGTGGAGGCGGGGGGAGGGGAAGACGGAGGGTGGGAGGTTTAACGGCCCCTGGGGGGTTTCCGAGAGAAACTCGGAGCGGGGAATAGTGTGGGGAACATGCGAGGGGAGATCCTGGGCCCGAGGCGGGGGTAAAGGGTAAAAGAAGGGTAAAAGAAAGGGTCGGAGCTTTGAGTGAGAAATAAGGGTGTTTTTGACGAAGTCTAGTATGTCTGAGCTTATTGATAGTGGAGTGGCTCCAGGCTGTCCTAGGATTTGGAAGAGGCGGGATTTCTGACTTTTTAAGGTGCGGAGTTAGAAGGATTTGGGCGGAGGGGGGGTGTTTTTTAGAGTGGAGTGGTAGGGGTGTTCCGAAGGGAAGTGATGTGGGGGTCTGAGGAAAATTGGAGAAGTTCGAGTGGAGTTTGTTAAGGAGGAGTTATCTTAAGACCGGGAAACATAAGGGGGGAATGGGGGGTGAGGTGCCTAAGAAGGCATTATGAGGTGGGAATGCACCTAGGATGCATTGGTGGGAGCACTTTAAACAAAATAGTACAGACAGGATTGTGGTTTGCAGGAGTGGAGCTTGTAGGACTGTTCTTCAACTTTCTTTTTTTTTGCCTGGTGCTCTTTTCCTAGGAGCCTGTGGTATTGACTGACACAAACTTAGTGTATCCTGCCCTGAAATGGGACCTCGATTATCTACAAGAGAATATTGGCAATGGAGATTTCTCAGTGTATAGTGCCAGTACCCACAAATTCCTGTACTATGATGAGAAAAAGATGGCTAACTTCCAAACTTTTAAACCAAGGTCCAACAGGGAAGAGATGAAATTCCATGAGTTTGTAGAGAGGCTGCAGGACATACAGCAACGGGGCAGTGAAGAGAGGTAAGCTGAGTAGGAGCTGTACTGGAGTGAGGGGTAAGGGCTAGAATTGCAGTGAAAAGATAGACTTCATCTCTTATTCTTTCTGAAACCCTGTCAAAGGCTACAGTGCAGGAACTGCCATCTTAGAACTCCCCTGACTTAATCCTTAGTACTCTGATGACTTCAGATTTTTAAGTTTTCTGTTGGTCTCTGGTGTAGCAGCTAAGGCCAGTCCAGTTAACTTAGGATCTGAGAAGTGGCTGATGGGTAGGTAGGTGGTTGCTTTTTGATTGGGATTCTTGGTATTTCTCTCTAAAAGGGAAGAGTGAATTGTAGGTGCAACCTTTTGGACAGTCTCCATTGGTCCAGAAGATAATACCATTATTGTACATACACTGAATTGTCATACACATCCAGGTCACATACATGCACATGTATGAGAATTTGACGCTTCATCTTTTATCTGTCATGTAATCGTTACCCAGTGTGTGTCTGATAGCTTATTAGTGCTTTTGGCTTGCACATGTCATTTCTTTTCCTGAAGCAACTCCTCCTAGGGTCTAACCTAGGATTGATGTTTTCTTTGAGTAGTTTTGCACATAGATGTGTGACTGAGAGAGATGATTATTAATAACCAATTCTTAATAAGGGGGCACCCAGGGTTTTTTCCTAATTCAGAGACCAGTCTTTGAAATCTCTGAAGGACTGGGCTGCTCATGAGCTTGGCTGGACCCTACCCTAGTAGGAGAGCTAATTTCTCATTAAAATATAAAGAGAATCTATTCTAGGTGAATTCCCAGCCCTTTGAGTTCTATATAAGTGGTCTGGGTAGAGATGAATTCTTTTGTCCAGATAGTTGGAGGCAGCTGAGTCTCCTGATATAGTGAAGCTCTCAGTAGGTGGAGCTGAAACTTTCAGCCCACCTCATCTTCCATCCCTTCATTGATTGTTCGCCAGTTTGGGTTGATCTCTTGCCTTTCAGGGATACCCACTTTTCCAAAGGTTTTTAAGCATTCATTGTTCTCCAGGGTGGAATCTTTTGATTACCAAGAGAGACCAATGACTATCTTTATTGATTATGTGCTAGCCTAATTAATAAATTGATTGATTGACAAACTCTTGTCTTATGGAAATTATCATTCATCACAATTAGATTATCTTTGTTTGGGCATTTCACCCCCAACCTCCTCCTTTCCCTGGTTTTCCTAGCACTGTGTTCTATAGATCTGGGATATTTCCTTTTTCATGGTACCTTGTTGCCTTTGGATTCTGATATCTTAGGAATCTCATTGCCAGAGGAGCTTAAATGTCTTTTTGTGGATAGAAGCCTGATGGGGCTTTGATAGAATATTACCATAATTTGTCTTTTGTTTGATGTTGTTTTGAGTGTCTTCTGGAGATCTGTCTAGTAATTGTTATGCTGTAGCATAACAGTCAGATATAACAGGAGTAGTGTAGGAGGCCCAGGATTCAGGGCTCCCAGCACCTTCCTAGAACTTCTGTGTTTAATTTGAGTTTGGTAGTTTCCCATCATTAAGGGCAATGTGGTTTAGTGGAAAGAACTCTGGATTTGGAGCCTGAATACCTGAGTTAAAAGTTTTAGCTCAGCTCCTTAATGTCACCTTGGCTAAGTCACTTAACCTTTTTTAGTCTCAGTTTTTTCAAAGCTTTAAAGTGTGAGGAGTAGACTAGACTGACCTCTCAGGTCCCTTCAAGCTTTAAATTTTATGATTGTTAAGGCAGGTCCATGAGATATGATTTCCTTTCTGATGGGAGTAAATATCCCTTTTAGGCCCTTAAAGGATTGAATTGTTTCCTTATAAATTTTTCTTGCTATTTTACTTTATTCTTACTCTTTTGGTGACAGTCATAGCAGACACACTTTGATTACAAAACATATTCCATGAGTTTTGTTGTTTGATTCTACTTTTGAGATAATTCAGATATTGCTGTCACCTTAAGATGCCTGATAATCTTCTAGGCTCCTCCTAGAATGTCACTGCCATGTTTGGCCTTGTGTGTGATTTGGTCAAGTTCATCTGAACTGCCATATCCTGTGGATAACACCTGACTGTTTGGGAGAAAGAATCTTCACAAGACCCTTCTGCTTTATTTTAGAAAATTGCTATAAACTGGAGGTTTTGAAAGGCATAATAGGAATTCTTCAGTCTCAGGTGTTCCTTAAAGCATAGGTTTGATGTTAGAGCCCTTACATATAGGGGAAAGAATTTAAATTTCCCAGATTAGTATTGGCTGTTTGCAGCTGTTCCCTGTGGGGGGTTGTGCCAGCTTTGGGTATGGGTTAGTATTTTAGGACGTGGGTAGGCTGTGGCTTGAATGTATGCTAATGAGACTTTTCTTCTCGGGGAATATAGGTTGTATCTGCAGCAGACCCTCAATGATACAGTAGGCAGGAAGATTGTCATGGACTTCTTGGGTTTTAACTGGAACTGGATTAATAAACAGCAGGGAAAGCGTGGCTGGGGGCAGCTGACTTCCAACCTGCTGCTCATTGGCATGGAAGGTAAGAAACTAAGCAAAAATCTAGAATTGGTTATAAGTTTCAGTGACCCAGTGCTGGAGTAATCTCTCCAGCTGATTGTGGGCCATACCAACCTAGACTTTAGGAGCTTCTCTGAAGCACCATTAATCTTTAGCAGGCTTTTATCGTGCCCAGAAGAGTGTTAATCTGGGACAAGATATTCGATTTCTGTCAGGAGAGAGTGTCTTTTCAGTCACTTAGTGAGTATTTGGGCTCTGAAACAGTCCCTGCCCTTCTGGGTACTTCTTTAGCATATTCTAATTCTTTATCACTTGACTTATTGTCACAGGTCAGTTTTTGTTGAAACAGTTTCTTTCTTAAGCTGACACACACTTGCTCTTTGCTGACTGTAATGCCATGCACCAGCAGATTCCCAAAGGAATGCTACTGTGAACAGCCTTTAGA
>JAQQSV010021800.1:0-10713 GCA_028646515.1 Pseudochirops corinnae | reverse complement strand
TAAGAACCTGTGCTAGTAGCCGCCCTAGGCATGCTAGGGTGCTTGCTGTTACACACACACACACATATTCACGAAAGATGTTGATCATCATTCATGAGAAATGCCCAGCATAGAATAGAAATTGGAGAGATGTTCATGATAAGCTTTTCCAGATGCTCCTATTTATGTAATAATGCTAATTAGATCAAATTTTAGAATAGTAGAAGATAGCAAACTGGCCTGGGATTTAAGAAGACCTGGGTTCAAGCCTTGACTCTGATATATCGCAGATGAATGATCCTATACAAATTACTCAGTCTTTCAGTGTACCCAGGCAATTTGCTAAGGCTCTAAAATTTTACTTGGGCTATCCATGTTCATTAGTGAAGGGAGATTCTATAACTAGCCTTTTTAACACTGATAAAAATCACAGGTTCAACACCTATGACTAGCATTATAATTATAGTTATGAAAATGATGTTAATGATGATGATAGGAGGAGGAGGAAAAGGCGAATGAGTAGAAAGAAGAAAAAAGGGTACTTGGCATAACTATCCATATAGGGAAAAAAGTGGATGACAAATGTTTCTTGTCCAGACTATAATATGCAGTTAAATGGACAACTGCTATAAATGATCCTTTATTCAGTCTTGGACAAACTGTGAATGTACAATGACCTATGCTAAGAACTGAACAAGAGAAAGACAATAGATTGGAATTACTTGTCAGGAAATTATACAATGTTTTAATGGCCCCTGAACTTTCCCCTGAAACAAAAGGTAATCATTTTGACTTCAACATTATTCTGGTGAATCTGAATGGTCATATATCATAGATCATTATAAACTTCCAAGAATTAAATTTATGGGTCATCAAAAGGGTAATGAAGATGTATGGGATGAATAAGTAGATTACAATCTATTGCCAGCAAAGACTTGTGTAGGAGAAATAAAATAGATGATATTATCAGAGAGATATATGACCAGCAAAGTTGGTGAATCAGTAATGTAACCATTATAAAAGATAACTTACTGATGTACTATTAATATATTACACTATTATATACATATGGATGAATGATTTCAAGAGGTATAGAAGAATACTTCTTGCATTCTGGGGGAATCTCTACAAAAGATTTAAGAGAAGATTTGTACAAAAGTCATATGGGATAAAAAAGTGTGAATGCATTGCATTCTGTGTAATTGGAGGGAACATGCACCTGGATCAGATCATAATCAATCTATTGTCATTTATTAGGTGCTTACTATGTACCAGGCACTTTCCTTCTTTCTTCTGTATGTTTGGTATTTATTAAATATTTATTTCCTCTAATTTATCAGTTTAGCATTTCATATTTATCAGTGAACAATATTGTATAATTGGACAGAATAGTTTCTGATATTTTGTTTTCTCTTCAATAATGTTGAGTTTTTTTTCTCCCTTTTTTATGAGGTTAGCTGTTCACTTTACTCTTTTACAAACAAATGATAATTTTCTTTATAAATGCAATGCAATTTTTTGCTTTTAATTATATTAATCTCTTTAATTTTCATGGTTTCTATGTTGTGATTTAGTTGGGTATTTTTGATTTGTGGTAGTTTAAGATTTTTTTTTATTGCATGTTCAATTCATTGATTAGTTCTTTCTCTTTAGCTCATGAAAGGTAATTTTCTTTGGAGAAACTTTCTATTGTTTCCATAATTTCTTTTTTGATCCATACATTCTTTAGAAATATGTTATTTACTCTTCAATTACTTTTTTGTTTTTTTTTTAAGTGACATATATCTGAGTCAAACCAATTAGAATTTTGTAAATGTCTACAATGTATAAAGCACAATGCAAAGTGCTTGAGATTCAAACAAAAACCAACCAAACAAAAGAACCTTCTCTGCTCTTAAGGATCTCATAATTTAATGAGGTAGACAGCAAGCAAGTAGTCATGTAAATACAATTGCATATAGGATAAATTGAAGATAATATCAGTGATAAGGCACTAGCAGATTAGGTTGCTTGTACATGAATTTTAG
Organism: Pseudochirops corinnae; assembly: GCA_028646515.1. NCBI lineage: Eukaryota > Metazoa > Chordata > Mammalia > Diprotodontia > Pseudocheiridae > Pseudochirops > Pseudochirops corinnae. Next base: position 8,707 of record JAQQSV010021800.1, on the reverse strand, counting down.
CTGGAACTTTATGAAAACCAGGAAAGGGAAATGCTATGGGACAAGATTTTTGGCATGAGTGAGAATTAGTGAAAATGGTCAGAATTGGGAGGTGGAGTGTCTAGCAAGTGGAACAGCAAAGAGGCCAATGTTATTGGATTATAGAATACATGAATTAGAATAAAGTATAAGAAGACTGTCAAGATAGTAAATCAGGTTGGGAAAGGTTTTTAAAACCCAAACAGAAGATGTTAAATTTGATTCTGGAGGAACAATAATTGTTGTTTTTAGTATTTTTTGCTTTTCTACATTTATTTTTTTGGTAAACCTTTTATGTTCCTATATCTTGTCCATTTTTGCAAGGGTCTTATGTACAGTTGGGAAGTAGGTAAATGCCTTTCTTTTACCTTTCAGTAATTTCTAAGAGTTATAATTCTATTTTTTCCCCTCTCATGTTCTGTTCAAGTCCTTAACTTCATTATTGTTTATCTTTTGCTTATATTTGTCTAAGTTTGAAAGAGGCATATTAAATTCTCCCACCATCAAAATTTTACCATGTATCTTTTCTTCCAATTTGATTGTTTCTTTTGAGTATTTAGACACTATACTATTAAAATTATAAATGTTTAATATTGTTATTGATTCATTATCTGTGGTACCTTTAAGCATAATATGATTTCTTTGCTTATCTCTTTTAATTTTACACAGAAATGCCTCATCTGAAATCATGGTTGATACTCCTGAATTTTTTAGTTTATCTGAAGCATGACAAATTTTGCTCCAGTCACTTATTCTAACACTTTATAGAATTTTGTATTTCAAGTGTGTTTATTTTTTTTAAAGACAGCTTCTGTTTTCTAATCCAGTTTGTATTAAAAAGCAGAAGCTGGTTTTAAAATATAATTATGAGTAGTGGATTACATTAAAATATACAATTGTGATGGTTAATTATGGATATTCCTCAATCCTGCCCATTTATTCTTTCCCTTCTTTTTACTCTCACCTCCTTCTTTACCCTACTCCTTCTTAACAAGCAGATAGCACAAGAATGGGAATTTTCTTGACGTTTGTCATCTCATAAATGAAACAGACTATTTCTACTTTTGCAGGTCTTCTTTTCTCTTTACTCTCCCATGATCCTGTTTTTTTTTTTTTATTAAAAAACAAAGCAAAACTATTTCTTCCTTTCCTTTTAATCTTCCCTTAATATTCTTCCCTATAGCAATTAAAAACATTTTACTTGTGATTACTCCTTTACCTATCCTCCCCTTTCCCTTATACCTTTTACTATCCCTCCCTTATATTAAATATATCTTGAATATAGCATATTTTTCATAGTTATTTGCATCTTTAATGCCTCCATAAAACTATGAGCTCCTTGAGGTTTTTACCTTTCTTTTAATTCCAAGCACTTAGCACAGTACCTGTTATATAACAGGTACTTAAAAAATGTTTGTTGACTTAAGTTGAGTTTAAAGTGTTTCTATAGCAAAATCAGTGTGAGTATGTTTGAGGGTTGTGATTGTATTCAATTTTCCTTCATGTAGTTAAAATGAGAATAAGATTTTTCCCCTCCACACCTTCATTCATGACTATATTCTCTTCATCATTTGTAATTCTATTATGCTTTACTGATTTTTCGCTCCTTTCTATTTTATCCCATAGCATAGTCACCTGTTTTTTCCCATTTTTTTCCTCTACTAATACCATTGAAACACAACAAATTACCCAAAGATCATCTTTCAGTTTAACATTTTTCTATAACCCTTAAAGTTACTAGGTTTCTGAGATAACAACTGTTTCTTACCATGTATGAGAAGACATTTCTTGTAAAATATATTCATTCTATTGAATATAAACAATTCATCCCTACATAATTGCCTTTTAATTAAAAACCTACGTATATCTTTCAGTGTTTCATATGGAGTGTGTTTTTTTCATTTCAAAATGGTTTCTGGGTATTTTCCTTTTCACCCAAAATGTTTATAAATCCTTTATTCCATTAAAGAATAATACTTGCTTTTAGACTTATGCATAGTTTTTCCTTTTAGGATATCTTTAATCATAACTATTTTTATCTTGGCTTTTATCGTGTCAATTTCTAAGCTCTCTTCTCATCTATGATATAAGCTGCTAGATCATGTGTGATACTTATAATGGTTCCTTGACTTCCTTTTTAGATGCTTAGTTTTTTTTTTTTAACATGGAAGCTCTGGATTTTAAATATGCCATTTCTGGGAATTTTTTTTTTGTGGTTTCTTGCTAGGGCCAACAAGTATATATTCTTTCTACTTTAATTTTACCCTCTAGTTCTAAGAGTTCTGAGAAATCTTTATTTTTAATTTCTTGAAATATGATATCCAGGCTTATAAATTGGAGATTAGTCTCAGAATGAAAGTATTAACATTAAAGAGAATTGAAAAAAGTCTACTATATGCCATGTGCTGTGCTAAGTGCTAAGGACAACAAAAGGGAAAAGACAGTCCCTACTCTCAAATAACTAATAGTTTAATGGAAGAGACAAACAAGCAATTATATACAGGATAAATTGGAGATCCAAGAAGGGAGGTACTAAGAGTAAGGGGGACTAGAAAAAGGCTTCTTGTAGAAAGTTGGAATTTAGTTGAAACTGGAAGGAAGTCAGAGAATATATGAGGAGAAGGATAAGATTCCAGATGTGAGGGACAGTAACTAAGAATGTGCATTCTTGGAAATAATGAGGAATAGCAAGGAAGTTAGTGACACTGGATCACAGAGTATCTGGCAGAAATAAAGATGTAAGAATAATGGAAGGGTAGGAGAAAGCCTGGCTATGAAGGCCTTTGAAAGGCAGAGGATTTTAGATTTGATCCTGGAGGTAACAGGTAGACCCTAGAGCTAGAAATGACAAAATTTGACAACTGATTAGTTATGGTGGGATGACAGAGAGAGAGAGAGAGAGAGAGAGAGAGAGAGAGAGAGAGAGAGAGAGGAGCCAAGGATAATATCTAGGTTGTGAGGGTGGGCAACTGGGAGGATTGTGAACTCTTGACAATAACAGAGAATTTAGAAAGAGGAGGGATTGAGGGGGGAAATAATTTCAATTTTAGACATGCCAAGTTTAAGATGTGTCAAAAAAACTCCCAGTTGTATTTTAATAATAGGTCATTGGAGACCTGAAGCTAGGTTCTGAGAAAGAGGTTAGGACTAGACAAGTAGATCTGAAATTCTTCAGCATAGAGATAATAATTGAAACCATAGAAGATAATGAGATCACCAAGGGAAATAAAATACAGGAAAAAGAGAATAGGGCCCAGGACAGAGTTTTGGGAGTTCTCTGAAGAGATTTTTAAAGTGATGAAAAGGAACGAGATGGGTAAGATGCTTGTAGTAACATTTTTCATGGTAGACAAAACTTCAAAACTAAGGTGTTGTCCACAATTTGTTTAGCCATTCTTCCACTAGGGAATTACTAAACAAATTGTGACATAGGAATTCAATAGAATTCCTTATTTCCTAAGACATGATAAAATGAAGAATTTCAGAGGAAATACCTCAGAATACTGGTATAAAATGATGTAGAATAGAGTGAACAGAACTAGACTTTCCCTGTTACTGTAGATAACACCACCATCTTCTTACTTTTCTAGTCTTCTTACTTATTAAAAGCAATATTTGTATTAAATACCTCTTATAAAGCCCTGAAATTCAAACACACACACACACACACAAACACACACACACACAATTAGCAGAAATATAAAAAAAACCCAACAAGATACATTACCCAGAAGCTCAATGGCCAAAAGATAGGAACAAATAGTTCTCAAAACATGTATTGCAGACTATTAGCCTTGTTAAAGTTTTCTCCAAATCATCAATAATAAAAGTAGACAGAAATAAAAACAACTCTGTGGTTTCAGCTCATACCCAAATTGGAAAAGACAAAATAAATTGAAAATAGTTTTAGAGGAACTGAATTAAGATAGGCACATGTGGCTGATGGTGAAGCTATGAATTTGTCCAAGCTTTATGGGAAATAATTAGAGATTTTAGTTAAAAAGACTAAAATATCCATATTATCTTAGCCAAACCCATCACTAAGTATATAAGTCCATGGAGGTCAAAGGGTAAAGAAAGCTTCCTTATACACTAGAACATATAGAAGAATGAAACTTGTGATACAAAAGAATGGAAACAAATTCAGTGTCCATTGACTGGAAAATAGCTAAAGACATTGTGGTGTATGAATGAGACTTTGCTGTAAGAAAAAAAAGTACAAAATTCAAGGAAACTTGAAAATTCTTCCATGAACTGATGCATTATGAAGTTAGTAGAACCAGAAACACAATATAAATGGTCAGTACAACAATATAAACTCAAAGAATGACAAAATGGAATGCAAGACACTATAATTGGCTTAGTCCTAGAGAAGATGTATTTTCCTCCTTTCCTCCTATTGTTGGAAAGGTGCAAATATAGCTGTAGAATGCCTCATATGTGTCACCAGTGGTTGAATGTATTGGTTGATTTTGCTAAACTTAAAAAATATATTAGAAATAAAGATTCACTAAGAAGGGAAGGAAAAGAGGCATAATGATAACTGAACATGATATAAAAGCAAGGACACCAACAATGTAAACTACCAACAACAAAATATGCACTGTGTCCTTTATCATATTAAAATGTCTCCATGAGTTTCAGTTTCCTACCCAAGCCTTGAAGATTACTACAGATATATTCCAGTTTTCATATGTTTTTATTATGTCTCTCCAAGAGTCACTAATAGTGAGTAGTATTTGTTGAGTGTCAAGTCTTGGCAGGCTCTTGTTCATGTTGTATTCACACACACACACACACACACACACACACACACACGCACACACATACACGATCCAAAAAAGATAACATGCTTCATGAATTGCCCTGCCAGTTTTACATAAGGTCACATTATCAGCCAATGTGACATTATTCTAAGCATAGATCTGACCATTTTACTCTCAACTCCCCTCTCCCCACCCTGCCCCCCAGTTCAATAAATGCTAGTGGTTCCCAAGTACCTCCAGGATCAAATATAAAGTCCCTTATTTGGTATGTAAAGCTATTCATTGCCTAGTCCCTCTGAATTTTCCAGTTATCTTACATTCCACTCCCCATTATATAATGCATTGTATGATGCAGTCTCTTGAACACAACATTCCATATCCCATCTCTGTTCCTTTACACTTGTTGTTTGCCATACCTAGACTACTCTTCCCCATTACCTCCATCTCTTAGTTTCCCTGGCTTCATCAAGACTAAGAACAAACCTTTCACAGGAAGTCTCATTAAGAATAAGTGTAATTATGCCTTTTATAAATATATGCATATGTATATATATATGTATGTGAATTTGCATCTATATATGTATCTATGTATCTATGTATCTATCTATCTCCAAATCAGGCTAGGCATATTCCATGAAGTCTAAACATGTTGCCCTTAGGAAGCTACCCATTCCGTCATGGTGTAACACCAAGAGAAATGCTTAAATAAGTCTATTTGGTTAAATCAATCAACACCTCTTTCATTCTTGCCACTGTGCTAAGTACTAAGAACACAAAAGTAAAACAAAATGACACAGTTCCTGTTCTCATGGAACTTGTATTTTACCTACAAGACAACATGCACAAATATAGTTCTATATAAAAGTTTGCAAAATATAAATTCTTTTTTTTGACAGGAGCAAGCATGTTGTGCCAGGAACTGTGCTAAAAGATGAAGATAAAATGCAGACAAATAGACAATTCCTGGCCTCAAAGTATTTATATTTTAATGGAGAAATATAAATGAAATGGAGATTAAAAGTAGGTGGGGTGGATAGAGGGAGGGGAAGAATATCAATAGAGTCAGAAGCACAGAATGGAGACATTTGAGTCTGGTTATTGTGGTATCAAAAGCTCCGGTGTTCTGAGCCAAAGAAGTATTAGGGAGGAATGATTGAGCAGAGTAGCAAAATCATTACTTCAGTTTATTTGGAAGAACATAACTTTGCCTTTTGTGACTTTCAGCTATTTCAAAGCCTATATTGGCTTCAAGAATAACATTTCTTCCAAAATGAAATTATCTTGTTAAGTTTTTATACCTCTGAAGAATTCAAAGGAATATTGTAACGTGAAGGTACTAACTGATCACCATAAAGACTAGGAAAGAAAAAAATCTGTTATAAATTCAGACTTTTCTAGGTATTAGCATCACATTCATGAACAGAGAATGTCCTTATCCATTGATTTAGGAGTAAGAAAAAAATTAGGCAGCTTCACATCTCCAGAGCTGAGTCAATAGAGTTCGTTAGTGGAGCTTTTAGAAAGAAGAGACCTAATGACACAAAATAAGCTATTCATTTAATGTTGAATTCACTCTGAAATGTAGGGAAATATAATCTAGTTTTTCACTGTGCTTTGCCCTAACCTCTGGATCTACATAGTTCTGGGTATATGTAGCATCTCAATCACAAAAAATAAAATCATACTGCAAACCTAATTGGAGGGGTTGGAAAGTTTCCATGAGTGATTTATCCTTGATCTCTTCACATTGCATTCATATTATTACTATCATTCTCACCACAGGAGCACCATCATCCACCATCACCATCATTACTATTAACATCATTATAATTTAAGTTCATTCTCTCTCTCTCTGTCTCTCTCTGTCTCTGTCTCTCTCTCTCTCCCCTGTCTCTCATCTTGATATTTAGTTTGGCTTTTCCTGTGGGCAGATTATGGCACAAAATGGAGGAGCTGGGTTTGGGGTAAAGGTCAGACAATAACTATCCTCTACCTTATTAAACCTCACCCAGAGGTGAGATTGCTCCTAGTGAGTGGCACCAAAGAGCTCTTCAATGTACAAAGTCATAAATTTATAGACCACTCATGATGGAATGGGACCTTAATGATCATCTGATCCAGAGGTGCCCAAATTTATTTGGCCTACCTCCCGCTTCTCAAAAAAATTTCCTCAGCATCCCCCTGGGAATTTACTTTATTTAGCTCTCTAACAGTTTTTTCTTTTTTTAACAAGCATTATGGTATGGAGGAAAAACAAGCAAACAAATAAAACACAGGTCTTAGCATCAGAGGAGATGTTAACTCCCCAGCTGTGCCCAAGACTACTACTGTGCCCCTGGATCAGTGGTTCTCAACCTTGCTAATGCTGTGACCCTTTAATACTTGTATGTGGGCGTATCTGCATGTGGGTGGACCCACCTGGAGATGGATAGAGGAGCGGTGTCTTGGTTCCTAAGACCATCGGAAATATGTGTTCTCCGATAGTCTTAGGTGACTCATGGGACCCCTATGAAAGGGTTGTTCAACCCCCAAACAACCCACAGGTTGAGAACTGCTGCCCTAGATCATACCACCACCCCTAAGGAGTGATATTGCCCAATTTCGGAACCTATGATTGTCCAAGTGCATCTGTTTGTGAGGAAAATGAAGCCTAATGGAACTGGCTATGTGACTTTCACAACTACCTAGTATAGTACCTGGCACTTATTCTCTCAACTCCCATAAGTACTGGGTCCCAGAACACAAAGACTATTGCTACCCTCATGCTTCTAGGGGGTAACATTTAGGATTTAGTGTTTTGTTACTGTTACTCAGAAGCATGCATTTAGGGTTACTCATTGTGTTCCTTATTATGAATAAATCAGTAGAAATCTACTAGCATTTTTTAAAAAATTGTTTGCTATGAAAGTATATCAAGAAATGCAATGACAAGCAGAGTCAAGATGGTGGTGTAAAAGCAGGAGAATTCTGAAGTTCCCCCCATAACCACCTCAGACACCTACAAATTATGACTCTAAAAAAGTTTTAGAGATCCAGAACCCACAGAGAAACAAAGTTCCTGCTGAAGGCAGCCTGACAGGCAGATGGGAAGGAGTCATCACAGAGTGGCTGGAGCTTTCAGGAGAATGGATCACCAGCAGCTGTAGCAGTTTCCAGAATTATCAAGCCATAAGAGCCAAGAACAAAGTGAAAGGTCAGTGGAACTCAGCTAAATTTGGGGGAGAGAAGCAGGTCCAGCCACTGGCTCCCAGGGCAAGAAAGTAGTGGAAGTGGCCCCTGCATGTGTCTCCATGTGGCTTCTTCAGAGCTCTCGGCCTACAGATTGCAGGGGGGGGGGGGGGCAAGTGATCACTCAGAGGCTAAGTGCTCTTGCCTTAACCTGCCTGGATTGGGATTGTGGTTTTGGGTGGTGGTTCTGAGGTGTATGACCAGTAAACCAAAGCGGGTGGGGCTGCAGAGATGGCAGCCTGCAAATAGCTCTGGCAGCTGCAAAAACCCCAGCAATTTGAGACAAAGCTCTCCCCCTGGCAGCAGAGATCTACTGTGGCTCAAAAATAAAATTAACTGACTGGCAAAGGGAGCAGGAAAAGGAAGCAAACTAAGCTCAGCAATACAACTTTAGATTCCTTTTTTTGGGGACAAAAAGGATCAAAGCATAGAAGAGGAGGAAGACAACACAGACAGAACTCCTGCACCAAAAGCTTCCAAGAAAAATGTAAACTGATTACAGTCCATAGAGGAGCTTAAGAAGAATTTTGAAAACCAAATAAGACAAGTGGAGGAAAAATTGGGAAGAGAAATGAGAATGATGCAAGAGAATCATGAAAAGGGAGTCAACAACCTGACTGAAGAAAATAACACCTTAAAAATAGATTAATTCAAATGGTAAAAAGGGCCCAAAAAGCCAATGAAGAGAAAAATGC